>CM021102.1:183486445-183519720 GCA_007115665.2 Sequoiadendron giganteum | reverse complement strand
GGACTACTAACTACACCTAAAAATACATGGAATTTAGAGACATGCTCATTCCACTTCCTTACTTGGGAGGCAATAGTGACACTAGAGGATGTCTATCAGATTTTGGGACTTCCTATCCATGGAGAGTGGGTGAGATATGATCTAGAGTAGGGATATCGATCCATTGAGGACCAGTATGAGCATGAGGACGTTGCGCAATTAGGTGTTGAGGATTATGAGATAAAGTGGGAGTACTTGGTAGAGAGGTATGAGAGATGGGACTGCATTTTATGTATGTTCATCATCGAGATCATTATTCCAGACCATCGATGGCATGGGTTTCTAGTTGAATAGGGTGAGTTGCTCATAGGGATGATGTCCAAGGGCACAATTTATGCATGGGATCCCTACTTATTAGCCATTTTATACTTTCAATTGCATGACATTTCCTCCACAACACTTAGTCAATCAGATGTGGGGTGAATTTATTGATGATTTGGGAATGGAAGCATATCAATGTGTTTCATCCATCAGTGGGTAGAAATTTGGTTGAAGGGGTTCATTATGTCTACATGTATGGTGGAGTAGTGACTAATACCCATGTTGGAGATATGGGATATTGGCATCATGGTATCGACTGGCTTGCTAGTTTCATATGAAGGCCTTACGACAATTGCTAGTGGTGGGTAGATGAGGATGAGCATTTACCATGGTATAGAAAATCGAGATTCTTGATTGGATAGATAGTCCAATTACAACATATCATTGAGAAGTATTTTCTAGAGTAGGTGCAAAGAAATTTTGGGGAGGCCCAGGGTGTGCCTAGAGGGTAAATAAATTTTTCACGGTCATCGCATGATAAACAACCATGGAGACATATGATACTAGTGGTTGTGGCTAAGCAGGGCACAAATGCATTGTAGCCTATGTAATAGGGATGGAGAGACAGAGACATAGATTTGGGCACTATGCCCTATTATGATGGATGGTGGGCTACTCATAGGATTGACCCATATACTACTCTAGATCAGCTAATTCCAATAAGCATTGAGGCAAGGGCTCACGAGGTTGATTCAAGGGTCAAAGAGGGAGGGGAGAGGGAGGATGAGGAGATGGAGGGAGGCATGATGATGGTGGGGGTGGATGTAGAGGTATAGGAGGTTGATATTGATAGAGGAGGGTGAGGGGATAGTGAGTGGTGGAGGAGGAGCATCGAGATAAGGGACCACTTCTAGATGTTGGTCAACATGATGTAGTCATGGAGGATGCAGAGATAGAGGAGGATAGACATGAAGAGGGGAGATAGGAGGAGGAGGAGATGGTATAGGTAGAGAAATTCCTCTGAGAGAGGATTGTGATGGTAGAGGATATTGGAGAGGGACTAGAGGGGGTGTCAATCAAAGAGGAAAATGGTTTAGTGGACTAGAGGATAGAAGACGTACAGTCACGACTAGATGTTGTGAATTCTAGGATACAAGCCTTGAAGGCGAAGATGGGGGCACTAAGGACAGAGAGAGAAGAATTGGTGGTTTGTTAGTAGTGGCTAATAAGCATGTTATGGACTTCATGGCTATTCTTAGTGGGTCGACTGTAGACATGGCTCGAGAGCTCCAAAGATCTAGCAAGAGGGAGCAATACCATTGAGATCTATATGAGGCTATGGTACCACCTGAGAGGAGAGAGTCAAGTGCTACAAAGGTCATGAGTAGATCTTAGAGCAGGTCACACAACTGAAATTCAAAGAGCATTGGGGGTGTTTCAAGAGTGAGATGGTATTCTCCATATGAGCAGCCTCCATCTAATCATAGGTCATCAGGGTCTCCATGGTGAGAGGAAAGATAACCATCATCGAGACCATCACCCTAAAAAGATCAAGGTAGCTCTAGCTAGATCATACTTTAGTATTGTATCAGGACACTTATATTTTTGACCATCAAGCCTATGAGCTCTATTTTTGGGAGACATCTTGATATTGTATAGTGAAACTTTTTGAGATATATATATATATATGTGATGTTAGAAACCAAGATCAGACATGCAAACTAGAAAAAACCTTCCACAAGAGAAAAAAAAAACAATTTGCATGAAGATGTGCAAATGAATAATATTCAGGAATTAAGAAATTACAAAAGATGAATTGATTTATAAAAGAAAAGTATGCAAAACCTTAAAGGTAAAACCTAAAGTTGACCTAAAATTAGCTCAACTAAATAAATATTACTTATTAATTAAGTAAACTAATTATTATCTGAGTAAACTTAATAAAGTGTAATTAAATAATTAATTACACCAACAACCCCCCTAAGTGCAACTTAGGGAGACTAAAATGCATGCACCTAATGCTAGGATGAATGAATGAAAGAGTGAATGGGTCCCAGCTACAAGGCCATGTTAGGTACCCATGTACAAATGCAATGAATGGGAAAGAGGAGCAAACCTAGTGGGACAAAACCCCCCCTTAATGAGATGACCTACTGCAAAGAAGCACTAGAAGAAAATTGGTGGAGTAACACTAGAATCCTAAACTTGGAAAGCAAGGAAAGATACCTCTTTTTACAAGAAACCATATGAGAGTCACTAAAGGACTCAAGCAGAATCATGAAAATGCAACAATAGACCTGATGCCAAGGAACACTAGAAAACTCAGAAACTTGAACAACCCTGGAATCCATGAA
Organism: Sequoiadendron giganteum; assembly: GCA_007115665.2. Classification (NCBI taxonomy): domain Eukaryota; kingdom Viridiplantae; phylum Streptophyta; class Pinopsida; order Cupressales; family Cupressaceae; genus Sequoiadendron; species Sequoiadendron giganteum. The sequence goes on along the minus strand of CM021102.1, from coordinate 183,517,066 downwards.
GCAATAGTAGATGAATAAATGATGCCTCCCATAAGAGGGAATGATATGATGAAATAATCTGGAAGGTATGTGTATCTCAATGCTGATGCCAAAATATGACTAAAACTGATCCATAGGAGCAAGTACCATGAAGATTATGAAACATTAACCATAAAATGAATGGCCCTCAAACTAAGATGTGACCTGATGTGAATCTGATTTGATTTAGGATCATTAACCATAGGCTCTCAATCTAAGACGTGAACCGATGTGAACCAAAATGTGTCAAGCTATGAGCAAGATGTGGCCAAAAGAAACAAAAGAATCCATATACAACTCATGTGAGTTGTCATCAATATGAATAGGAGATCAAAATGCATGTAATACAACTACACTCTTATCAAATTATTATATAAGAAGCCCCCCTAATGAAACTTTATAGAATTTCATTTATTACAATACCCCATGATTGTAAAAGGAGAACATGCAAAATATGCATAAATCAAAGAGAAAATGAAAACCTAACGCATGAAAACAAGAAATAGTGCATGGAAAAACCAATGTTCACATCTGCCTCCATGATTAGAAAATAACCTCAGATCTATGTAGAGGACTGAATCAACTTTCTAGTGCCACTTGAATCGCGGAAACTAGATAATTGAGGTAAAAGATATGTCCTCTGAAGCAAAAACAACTTCATCTGACTTCAAAGACCTACAAAATAAATCTATAGCAAAATCTAGAAAAAAATACCTACACCACTAGATTGGGCTCAGAACCAGCTTTCCAACAGTATCTTGTTTCCGAAAAAAAGACTCTGTATGCTCAAGATATGACCATTTTACTAAAAATGTTCATTTTGGCTTTAAACCAAATATTTTATTAATTTAAAGATTAAAAAATTAATAAAATATTCATTTGTACCTTCATGGCACAAAAACTGAGGTAGCATGGAAATCGAGAGGGCATGAAATTTGAGGCAAAATGATATGAAAACTGAGGCAGCTTAAAAATTCTTTAGGCACCCAAAAAATATGGCATGAAAATCGAGGCATCTGTATGGATTCGTACAGTCGTACGGATTTTTCTAGCAGCATTTTTGAAAATCCCCAAAAAACACAAAAAAATCAATTTTCAGCAAACCTTATCATATTTTATATGAAAATAGGGGTTTTTGGGCCTTTTGAGCACATTTGTGAGGTCCATTTTCCCCTAGCATGCACTGTTTAAGAGATCAAGGCCAAAATTTCTTAAAAAATGATGGAAAAACCCTTCGATCTGCCAAAAAACCACTGTAGTTTCAAACCCTCATGGATCTGATAAATGGAGATGAAAATCAACAAAACAAAAGCCAATCTTAACTTTTTCTAGCATTTTGAATCCAATGGAGATGCTTGATCTGATCCAAAACGCTCCAAAAATAAGCTCAAGGCATGAAACCCTTGAAGAACCCCGAACATGCTCTGCAATGAATTTCTCCAAAAACTGAGAAGGGGCTACAAATCAAGGCTCTAATGCCATGTTAGAAACCAAGACCAGACATGTAAACCAGAAAAAACCTTCCACAAGAGAAAAACGAAAAAAAAGGAAAAAAAATTGCATGAAGATGTGCAAATGAATAATATTCAGGAACTAAGAAATTACAAAAGATGAATTTCTTTATAAAAGAAAAGTATGCAAAACCCTAAAGTTAAAACCTAATGTTGACCTAAAATTATCTCAACTAAATAAATCTTAGTTATTAATTAAGTAAACTAATTATTACCTAAGTAAACTTAATAAAGTGTAATTAAATAATTAATTACACCAACATGCGATACATAATTTTGACAACGAGTATATGATATGTGTTCCTATGTGATTATGCATTTATGATATGTGATGGATTATTATGACGTTTATGCATTTTATATGATTATGTTATGATTATATGCATTAATGCTCTATGGATGACTAGTTTATGTTCTATGCTTATATATGATTCCTAAATGTTAAATGGATGCATATAATTTTATGATGCTATGGATGTGTTATGAATATGATATGATGACTATAAATGCCATGTACATGCCCTATGATGTATGCTTAATGGATTATATATGCAATAATGTGATAATGTGATAATATTATGATATGAAATGCATATGTAAATGCAATGTGATGTTTATTGTGAATTATGAATGCAATGTTATGTATCATTTCCTTCTATATGACACAAATGCGATGTATATATGCAATGTGATGTATGATGATGGATTATGATTATGAAATGATGTAGATGTGTTAATATTCTAAATATGATGCAATGTATGATGCCATATGGATATATTTATGCAATGATTATGTTAGATATTATGCGATGATATGTATGAAATTGTAATTTTGTATGGATGTAGGATGACATGAGATGATTATAATGTTGGATGTCCATACAAAATACATATGTGATATCTATGTTTTTGTATTTTCTTATGCAATATGTATGACCTAATGCATATATGATGATGAATATGATGTTCAAAAATGACAATGTATGAAGGATATTTTTTTGTGTCACAGGACGCCATCAAGATGCAGATAGAAGAAATGTTAGCATGGAGTACATAAATGTTACTATGGCATTAGTGAAGACAATGAAAGATGATTTTTTTTCTTAATAGATGCTAGGAATTGCATTTGATCATAATTGGGAATTAAATATATGGCAAATGGACAATAAACACCATGGTATGACATAAACCAAGGTGTACAAAGTTATCCACTTGCAAAAAATAGATAGTAAAATAAACAAGGAATGTACTAACTCATACTAGGGGAAATGTTTCCCTAGTATTTTTTCCAAGACAATCGACAAGTAGCAGTCAAAATAAAATAGGTCATGAGACATCATCACTCCTCTAAATCCTTCATGGAACATCCTTGAAGTAGCTAGTAATATGACACAAAAGACAAATTGAAAAGATAAGAAAAATTAGATCAACAAAGTCAACATCCATTCAGATTGTTTTCCAATGTATGATTGACTAATTGATTGATGGGTTGATTGTTTGACAATGCCTAGTTTCAAGAGAGGAAACATGTCATATAAGACATCAAGTCTGGTTTTGATCATGCAACCACCTATATAAGGAAAACAATAGAGTTTGATAGATGATAATGTGTAGTTTCAGGAAGGACACATCCTATATAAGACATAATTTATTGATTGATTGTTCGATGTAGATTTGATGTTTGACTGATTTGTCAATTGATTGATTTGGCTTGAGGACTAGTTGGATTGTTTGTCTTGTTGATTCATGATTTGAGTTGAGATTTTGATTATTGCTTGCATCTAATTTATTATGACTGACCTAACAAACCCTAAAGGACTAGCCTCGAGCCTCGGGGGCTCATCGACTAGTGGTCTTGCCTATGTAACAATGTGTAAAGACCTCGTAGTTTGATAGGACTTTGACTTTGATTTATTTATTATGGACTAATGCATGGTTGAATTTATTTGACAAACCATAAAGGACTGACCTAATGCCTCGGGGGCTCATTGACTGATGGCCTTGCCTACATTATACACACAAAGGAAATGTAGTTCAATTGGACTAAACTAACAGGACTAACTCTAACTTTTTTTTGGGGATTTTTAAAAGTTATTTGGATTTTTTTCTATTTTTGACATGTTTTGATTATTTTTGGAGTTTCGAAGTTTTTCAAAAAAAATTGGAAATTTTGGAATATTTGATGTTTTTGGATTTTAGGAATATTTGGATTTTTTGAAATTTTGGGAATATTTGATTTTTTTTGTTTTTTAGGAATATTTGAGTTTTTTGGATTTTTAGGAATACCTTTTTTTTTAATTTTTGACATGTTTTGACCACCAATATCAAGTCTAGGATCCTTTTAAGATGTAGGTTAAGTACTTGCCCCCAATCAGGTAGAAGACCAATTTATTAGGGGTGGAAGCATTATTGCGGGTGGATATGGAAGGTTGAAAGATGCATAATGTCCATCATTTGAGGCTATGAAAAGGACAAAAAAGTGCTATTATGAATGGATGTGAAAGTGTGACAAAAAATTATTATGAGTGATAGTTGAGAAACTAGATAGAATGATTGTAGATGATGGAGTGAAGATTGACAACACATGGCACTTGTTTTCTAGGTTTTCCCCATGGTACTTATCCAAAGTGCCACTGAAGTGGTTTTCACTATTGGACATATTATTTCTCTTTAATATTTCCTTGATTTTTTTATTTTTTGGTGTCACCAAGATGCCTATTTTCTAGGTTTTTCATGATAGTGATGATTTTTTATGTTTTTCATTTTTTTGTATTTTTTAGGTTTTGACACAGTTCTCTAAAGCTAGGTGTAGAATTTGTGCAAGTGAAAATTGTTGATAGGCTTTGACAAGGGTTCCCCTTTAGGAGTTGAAATTTGATATGCTCCTGATCTAAAGACTATCATGATGATGTAGGGACCTAACCAATTTGGTTCATATTTTCTTGGTTTCTCACGTTCTTCTTGATTCTTGGGATTTTCCATTAGCACCAGGTTACCTATGTCAAAATTTCAAACCAAGACCTTTTTATAGCTACAACAAATATGATTCTAATAATCGTTCAAATGGACCAATCATTTTTCTCTTGATTCATCTAACAGTTCTAACTCATGTAGTTTAAAAACACGGTACTCTTTGTCATCAATATGCTCTTGCATGGATACCCTCAAGGAAGGTAAATCAACCTTGATAAGTAAAATGGCCTCAAAACCAAAGACTAGTGAATATGGTGTGCCTCCTATGGGATTGCAGATACTAGTGTGGTAGGCTCATAAGGTGGGATTAAGATGAAGGTTCCAGTCATGACCAACGTCATTAACAATATTTTTAAAGATTCAAATGATGGTTTTGTTATATGCCTTAGCTTATGGGTAGTATGGAGTGGAGAAGTGATGTTGGATATTGGAATTTTTACAAATCTGGAAAACATATTGGTTCTTAAACAAACAACCATTGTAAGTGATGATGGACTGAGGGACACCATACCATAAAATGATGTAATTAAGGATGAATTTTGAGATTTTTTTTATAGTAATATATGTCATGGGAATAGCTTCAATCCATTTGGTAAAGTATTTGATCGCTGTGATAATGAATTTATGGCCATTGGATGAAGTGGGATGGATTTTACCAATGAGGTCAATTCCCCATTAGGAAAAGGGCCATGGTGACGTGATCAACTAAAGTTCCTAAGTTGGTGCATGTATAAGGTCTCCATGAATCAAACATTGCCAATATTTATTGACAAAGTGGTATGAATAACATTCCATCATGGGATAGTAGTATCCTACATGCATGATCTTCTTAGCTTGGGTCAGACCACTAAATGTGCTCAACATATACCTTCATGCACTTCTCATAAGGTTTTTTGTGCTTCATTGGTATTGAGACATCACAAGAGGGTGTTGTCTAGGCTTCAATGATAAAGAGTGTCACTGATGATGGTGTATCTAGTGGTTTTACGAATGAAGGTCTTGTGTTGGTTGGAAAATAGGTCAAGGGAAATGATTTGGTCATGTAAGTACTCATAAAAGTCTTTATACCAAGGGCAGTTAGTGCCAACAAGCTCGTACACCATATCAGACTCAGGGATATTGAAGGTGGGGTTCAATAGTTTCTCTACCAAGAACTCATATTGTGGCACATTGTCTAGGATATCCAAGAGAGAACAAATTACCATGGCATTGATTTTCTTGTTCTGAATGTGAGGGATCTATTAGAAGGTTAAACTATCAAAGTACTATTTGGAACTATCAACCATTCACTTGTACAAAGTGATATTTTCATCCTTAGTGTCATAGTCATCATTGACTTGTTAGATTACCAGTTGTGAGTCACCGTATACGGTCTGAAGGATTTTTATTTTCCATTTAAGTTCCATGTGTAGTCCTATGAGAAGAGCCTCATTTTTGGTACATGAGAAGGCAATTTAAAATGACTTGGGTATGGTATCTCCTTGAGGGGTAACAAACAATATTCCTGCTCCTGAACCATGGTTTGTATGAGATCCATCAGAGTATAACTTCCATGTTACTATCATTTCCAATGTGAATATAGACTCATTAAGAAATTATAAAACTAGTGGATTATTTTCTTTGGTCGATGCATCTATGAGTTGGTCTACTATGAATTTTTCTTTTAGGGATTTTTGTTCAACATACTAAATTTTTATATTCACTGAGTATCATCACCCACTTAGCTAACCATCCTACTGAAGTTGCTTTGTTGAGAAGATATTTGAATTGATCTATTTTGGTGATGAGAAATTTATGATGGTTTAGAATATAGTGCCTTAGTCATTGAGTGGTAAAAACCACTACAAGGTAAGCACACTCGATAGGACTATAATTTATATCATAACCCACAAGTGCATGGTTGATATAATAGATTTCCCTTTATCCACTTTCATCATAATTTTGTGCAAGTAATGCCCCTAGCACTGATGTTGTTGTTGATATATAGAGTAGGAGATGTCTTCCTTCAATAGGAAACATTAGAACTGGTGGCATTAATAGGTAATCTTTTATATGTTGAAAATCTTCTTGACACTTGTCTGTCCACATGAATGGTATTCCTTTTCTCAACAAGTTTTGGAATGGTTGACATTTTTCTACTAGTTGCATGATGAACCTTTGGATGGACTGGAGTCTTCCTTAGAGTGTTTGTAGCCAACCTATATTTGTGGGTGGCGGCATGTCTAAGATATCTTTGAATTTAGTAGAGTCAACCTCGATGCCTCTTATCGAAGTGATGTAGCCTAGGATCTTTTCTGATGTTACTCCAAATACACATTTCTTTGGATTTTGTTGTACTTTATTCTCTTCTAGTCTCTTGAAAGTTTTGTCCAACACTTGTAGGTGGTCACCTCTTTTCAATTATTTGGATAACAAGTCATCCACATAATCTTCCATGAGAGTGATCATGAGGTTGTGAAAGATCGTGGTCATGGCATGTTGATATGTAGCCCCAACGTTTTTCAACTCAAAAGACATGTTGTTCCAGCTTTATGTCCCCCACAGACATGTGAAGGTTGTCTTGTGCTAGTCTTCAGGGGGTATCTTGATATGATTATATCCTGAGAAACCATCCATGAGAGTTAGCATCTCATATCCTTCTATTAGGTCCATAATGATATCAATATTTGGTAGGGGAAATCATCTTTTATACATTCCTTGTTCAATTCTTAGAAATCAGTATTAGTACAAGATTGGAGATCCTGTTGGTTTCATCATTGGTACAAGATTAGATATCCACTCTACATAGTTGAGAGATCAAAATGAATCCCACATCCAATAAATTATTTAGCTCATCCTTGACTAGTAGGGAAATTTGTGGATGCATTTTCTTGAGTTTTTTCTTGACTAGTTTAGCATCGGGAAACAATGGAAAATGATGTAAAACCAACTCAGTGCCTAAAAAAGGCATGTAAACATAGGACCAAGAAAATTTTATTTTTTTCTCTGTGAAGAAGGTGTGAAAACTAGGTAGTCCCATTTCTATTAATGATGATGCAAAGTGGAAAATCTTAAGATTTTCATCTGTGCATGTATTGATCTCCATAGTCTTTTCCACTAATAGGGGTGATTTCTCTTAGTTTATGGGAACTAAGTCCAACCCTCCATCCTTAGGCACCTCAGAGAGGTTTTCACCCTTGGATGTGTCATTTCTTTTTACTTTTTCATGGTCTAGAGGCACCTTGTGGTTTTCACCTAGAGACCTTTCCATTTTTATTTTTTATTTTTCACTTTTGTGACTAGGGTGGACATAATCCCCAAAATAGGTTGTGTTTTCAAGTCTGTGTTAAAACCAACTTTATGATCTCCACTAGGAATTCCTTCAAATAAACCTATAAACTCTGCAATTACTTCATCATTTTCAAATACATCTAGGATAGGTGGTCCTTGTTCGTCCCAATCTATTAATTGTGGGTACACTAAGGGAATGCCATCATCAATATTATCAAGGCTTAGTGAATGCGAAAACAAGGTAAAGATAGATGTGTTGTCAGGATCCCAAAAAAATCAATCCAAGCATTGTCTTTGGTTGAGCAGTTGGATAGGTCAAGTTCTTTGAATGTCTCATCTAGATCATAGTGATTGGAAGTACAAGAGTCACACTCCCATTCATTGGAATCAGTCTCATTATGGTAGTCTTTGGAGTTCTTGGATGTCTCGATGTCCTTTGAATTACTCACTTGCTCACTCAAAAGTAGCTTAGTAGGAGGAGTGCTAATATTTAATGGTTTGAACCCTAGCCCTAAGTACTTTGGTCACTTATATTGTAGCAAAGGTTTTGTCATCCCATTTTTGTGTAAGCCTAATCCATTGTATCCATCCTAACCTTTGTGTTACATTATTTCAAAGCCTTTTCCATATTGTTTGGTTGGTATTTTTTTGCGTTCAATGTCTTCTTCTTCTTTGTACAACCATGCCGAGATATCTTCTTTATTGATGGTTTCTTTGCTCGATTCTCCCTATTTTATGAAAGTAGTAGGGGATACTTGAATAGTGACTTTAGCTTCCTTCTTGACTGCTAATGGCTTGCCATATGACTTTGGATATGAAGATTATTGGCTGACACAATAGGATGTCTTGATATGATACTCTCCACACCCCTTGTCTTGAACCTAGATCTTGGGATCAAATGTTGGAATTTTGGAAGTGGGTGTTTTTCGTAAGGTGGAAGGATCAACATAATGATATGAAGTGGATGATGAAGCTTCTTTTTTTAGTGGAACTTTTTGTTTGAGTCTTCCTCTTAGGTTACTGCAATACTCAAAAGGGTCAAGATCACCAGCTATTATGATTTTAGTGTCGTTGTAGTGAAAATTTAGGCATTGATTGTAGGTGGATGATACGACCTTCATGGAATGGATCCATAGTTAGCCAAGGAGAATATTGTAAGGGAGATCCAGGTCCAACACTTAGAATGTGGTGTCCAATATTGTGGGGCCAACTCTGATTGGTATTGTTATGACACCCTTGGAATAGCTCTCTTCATCATCATAGGATTTTATGATAATGCTCTTTGTCATGTCTCCACAAGCTTCAAAGAAACCTAATGCCTTAATCAATTTAAGAGTGCAAATATTCAATCCTACTCCATCGTCTATCAAGACTCGTCTAACTTTGTGTTTGTGAATGTAGATTTATAGATACAAGGAACCACTATGATTGGACTTTTGATATGTCTAGTCTTGGTTTGAAAAGTGACGTGATGGGTGTTAGCTAAGTATCCCACCTTTTTTTGGAATTGATTGACATCAAGGTCAATAGGGATGGATGTGTCTTGCAATGATTTTTCTAGAACAACTCTATGCTCAAGGGACTATATGAAGTAACTCAAGGATGGATATTTGAGCAGGTGTCTTCCCTAAAGGGTCTTATAGGTTATATTGAGACTTTTTTTGTTGTTTATGGGGAGCACCATGTAGGTTCACCTTGGTTCGTCATGTGTTTACAACACATTCTAGTGGCTTCTTAATGGTGATGGTATTGACCTAGTCATCCGCGACTCAAATATGATTTATAGGAGTGTATTCATGCACAATATGAGTATAATTAGCATGATTATTGGTCTTTAAACATGAATTGGAGGTATTTCTTATCCCATGGTCTTTTAAAGGAATCTTAAAAAATTGTATGATCATTGTTAGAGGTAGGTTGTTGATTATCCACTTCTATCACACTATTTTCGATTAGGTCTTGGATTATGTTCTTTAGTTGTTGACATGGTAATTTTGAGTATCCTTTGGTACAATGATAGGGTAAGTGCAAAAATATTGGGGCCCCAAAAGGAGTCTTAAGTGGCCACTTTTTTTTCTTCTGAAATCAGTAAATACTAACCTTGGATGTGAAATTGAGGATAGTTACACTCAAAAAAATTAGATGTAACAAAAAGATGATTGTAGTGCTCCAAGTCTACTTTCTAAAATACTATTTTTTTTAATGGTAGAGATTAAAGGGTTCAAAAGAGGGAGCCAAAAAAATTGGTGTTGTTTTTGTCAAAAATATCATGGCATAGTGACTTTTGTGGTTCCCACAAAAGGTTAACTTTTTTTTGGTATTTTAAAAATCACTTCAGTGAGAAATTAGCAGTAATGACTTTAAGAAAGCCCCCTCAAAAGAAGATAAAAATTCCTAGCGAATGTTTCAATTTTTTAGGAAAAAATATTAATTTCTATTGGTGAATCTTTCTTTTTTTTTTGAAAAAACATTAATTTTATTAGCATTTTTTCTTACATCACTAAAATTTTGTAGAAAATTTTGGTGAATCTTGAAAAAATAATAGGAAAATGCATTAATTATGATGGCGAATCTATCCAATCTAAAAATAATTCTCATGGAAAAGTAGGGACTCGAGGGTGGAAATTATTGATGGGTTGAAGGGGTGGACTATATATTTACTTTCCACCATTATTTTAAAATATAATATAATTTCTCTCATTGTATTCTACAAGGTAAAATGTACCCATGATCTGTAATTATAATGGGGCTTAAAATTTATTTTAGATCATTGATCTAATGACCCTCGTTGTACTCTATGAGGTAAAATTTACCCACAATGTATAATGCTCATTAGACCCAAAATTGTGGGTCCCATGAGCATTACAAATCATGGGTACATTTTACCTTGTGGAATACAACAAGGGCCAATAGATTATATTATAAATCAATGGTGCAAACTAAAGAAATTAAAAATATGGTCCTAAAGAAACTAATAATTATGATTATTATTGGCGAATTAATATAGATTTCTACTATAATTTATTAATTTTAGGCGAATCTAATCTAATCATGTATCGAATGTTGTGGCGAATATTTGAGTTAAATTTTTTTAATAAAATAAATTATTTGGTGATTTAAATAAGACTATAATAAAATTTTGTAAAAATGTGGCAATTCAAGTCATGTTGTAGCTCAAACTATTAGCCAATTTTGGATTCCCAAATTTCAACTATTAGCCACTAAATAATCACTAGAAATTAGCTAATAGCATGTAGTTTATGCCTAATTTTTATGATAATTTTTTAATGAATATTTTACTTTTTACTAATTTTCAAAGTGGACACTCCCTAAAAACTAGAGTTTTGGCCATGCTACCCTCATTAATTTTTGAAAATTAATTGAAAATCATTTTTTTTAATATGCACATAGAATGGAGTCTAGTTTCTAAAAATGTAATTCATTTGAAATTTTGATGAATGGTTAATTTATAAAGAAAAAATACCAAACAATGGTTTTTGACAAAGAAAAAGACACACAAACAAAATAAATTAAAGATGAAAGTCTTAACATTGTCAAAATGTTAAAAAAATTACATCGTTAGATAGCTAAGAGAGAGCCTAACATTGCCCAGGTGTTCAATTTGTTTGACCTTGAAACACATGCAAACCTAATGCTTAGCACAAACGTGATTATGTTACATATTTTATAATTTGCAAAAACACATCTTTGGACATTGGGAAGGAACTCCAAGCCTTTGGGTTGGTATTCCAAAGCAAATACCAAGCCTAAGGCTTGGGTATTCCCAAAGAAAGAAAAAATGCAAGTGCATTGTAACATGCTCACGTTATAACGTGCTCATGTTATAACATGCTCGTGTTATAACGTGCTTCTGTTATAACGTGCTCACGTAGAACATGCTCACGTATAACGTTCTCACGTAGAACATGCTCACATATAACGTTCTCATGTATAACATGCTCATGTATAACATTCTCACGTATAACGTTCTCACGTATAACGTGCTCACATATAATGTTCTCATGTTATAGCGTGCTCACATTATAACGTGCTCACATTATAACACACTTTTTTTATTTCATAGTTTTGACATATGTTTTGTGTTTGTGCTTGAGTTTCCTAAGAAAGACATAATGCAAGCATGTTATAATGCACTTGTGTTATGTCTTTCTTTGTGTTAAATTCAAGTCTACTAAATGTATGTATACATATATTTGTATGTATGTATGCATGTATGCTCGTATGACATGTATGTATGTATGTATTATGTATGTATGTATGTATGTATGTATGTATATTGTATGTAAGATTGTATGTAATATTGTATGTATGTATGTATGTATTTATATTGTATGTAAGATTGTATGTGATATTGTATGTATGTATGTATGTGAAACATTAAAAAACAGGATAGGGGAGAATTTCCCCTAGAATGGAAAAGTGGATCCAAAGAGCGAAAAGGGGTCATATTCTTTTATTTTTATTACAAATGAGATCCACATAAGAATTGACCAACAACCCTTAGGTTAGTCAACCCAATATGTGAATCTTCAAATTTCCATTTTTTCTAGGACAAGGATTTAAGGTAGATATCACATTGGGGAGAAATATTAATCACAGAAAATAAACTCCAAATTGCAAGTTATAAAGTGTATTTAGAAGCTTAAACATAATAATGACAGAATGTACAAAATTTGGGGAGAGTTTGGAAGGGATAAATGGTACATACTTGTCACAAAAAGTTCTTTTTCAAGGCTCACTAAGGACTCATTCACCCTATGGCGAATGTGTCCTGGCTAGGTCTCTTGAAAAATGGTTTATGGGTTATGGTCTTCAATTTCTACACTCCCATATTCTAGTTGAGCACTATTGAAAAGCTGAAAATAAAACCTGTAGATCAATTTTCGTGATTTTTCAAATTTCTTCGAAACTTTGACAACTTTTGTAAATTTTCTTTCCAATTGATCTTCAAACTAAAACCTACAATCACACATCAAAGAAGAGAAAAAAATTGTTTGTTAGGGAATAGGGGTTCACCTTGGTCAAACCCTATTTTGGTGATTAAACATTGAAATGAAATAATGCATAAAGGAATGATGAATGAAAAAATGCAATATCACAACTCACCAATCCTTAAAAGGTCTTGGGATACAGTTCTACAAACTAGCATGAAGTGGCCTCAATGAATGTAGATCTAGAACATGAAACTTAATTAGAAAAAATGCCTTGAATATGCTTGATTTGTTCTCGAATGCTACATCAACACATTAGCTCAACAACATACATGATGCACTAAATCCTTGACATGATTCAAAATGAATCTTGATTGTTGTAATAATCCTTGAATAATCTATTATCGAATGCCTTGAAAATCCTCTTGAATGCTCCTATAATTCTCTTGTGAAAATTTCTTGATCTCATGAAAGCCTTAGATGAAAACAAAGTGAAATAACCTTGTATTTATACATATCTTAACATTAATTCCAAAAATTCAAATACCACAAGTCGACATTTAATTATAGATTTGAAATCATTAAAATACTACTAAAATCATATTTCAAGGGGGGTACTAGGTCTAAATGAGGACCCATTCGCCATGTGGTGAATGGGTCCTAGGTCACTCACCTAGGACACACTTCAAGCAATGTGAAATGTTATGTAAAAATAGGGTCCTTAGACATAGTGAGGAACTATTTTCCATGTGGCGAATGGGTCCTAGGTCACCTACCTAGGACACAAAATTTCCAAAATTAAGTGTTGTTTTATGGCATTTATAAATGCCGGGTTTTATCCCTTGGAATTTTCTTCTAATTAGGCTTGGATTTGAATTAAAAGGGCCAATTAAGGAAAACTAACCTCAATCAATTATTAAAGCCCTAGATTAGTGTGAAAGTGTAAAGATACACTTTACAACACCCAAAATAAGGCACAATTAAATCCATTAAGTTTAAAAGGGCCCTAAAACTAATGTGAATATGTAAAACACATTACAAAACTAAATCAAGGAAACATTAGGCTCATTCTAATATTAGTTATGTTTCAAGTATGGATGTGTTTGGTGGTGTTTTCATTAATGTTGTCATTGATGCCAACACAGTTCAAGTTGTTGTGGATGTTATAGAAGTGCTTAGAGTACATGGAGCTATATTTATGAAGTGGTAGTTATGTTTTTTTCCAAGGTCTTTTGAGAAAATTTGAGAAACAAGGAAAGTAGTGTTGATGTGTGTTTTGAGTGTGCTCTAGTATTGTGCTCTACATTTCTCTTGTGTTGATCTTGTGCCTATGCAGATCTGTAAGTATGTTCATAAGATTCAATGCATCATATAACTTGAGTTTTAGCTTTTGGGTTGATGAAGAGTAGGAGATATGTTCAATGATGTGTGAACTGGTTTTCCAAAACTATTTGTTTGTGGACTGGGAGAATTTTTTTGGCTCTATAGTCATCTGATATTCAGTTTCATATCTTTCGGATCTGGGAAATGACTCTTTCTAATGGTTTATGGGTTCTGAAAAATTTTCTTGTGGTTTGGCACTCTAAAAGACCTACTCCAGAGCTCCTATGCTTTTTCTGGTTGCTTTGGTTGGACTGGTGAAGAGTTCTCTAAAAATCAAGTTTGTTGTAATTGTTGTGGATGTACCTGAGATGTTCTTAGAGATGGTGAAATTTTTGATGAATCATGTTGAGTAATCCATGTGTGATTATCTTGTTGTAGATGCATGTACCTCAAAATATTATTTGTGTTTCCATTAGGTTTGGTTGACCTAGTTTTTACACATTACATTAAGCTTTTGCATCGATTTGAGAAAGTGTGTATGTGATCTAAGATGTTGTTTGGGTCCTAAATGAAATATGTAATTGGTCCTCTCACATTCTTATCCACCATGAGAATGTTGAGTAGATGACCTAGTTTTAATTTGAAATTTTATAGCCAACCTTGGTGAATGTTTCTAAGGATGAAGATGGTATAAAAGCAAATCAAGTTGTGGTGAATTTCATATCCATCCATCATTCAATTCAAGCAAGAGAAGTGTGTGAAGAAGTGCAAAGAGTAGAATGTGGAAGAGCTAATTGAGGCAACATTACTCTAAGGTGTTAGATTCTTGAAAGAAGTGAGATGGTGGAATCTACAATCTTTTGATTAGGTTGTGAATGTGTGGAACCCTAGTGGTGGATCTTCATTTATCTCTTTTCTATTGTTTTGTAGGTAGTGGGCCTTCTTTCTGGATAGTGAGTCTTTCTCAAGGTAGAGAGCCCTTAATCTAGGTACTGAGCCTTTGTATCTAGGCAGTGATCCCTCTAGCAGTGAGCCTTTGTGTCTTGTATTTCATTACTACTATATTGTGAGTTAATCCTCACCATGGTTTTTCCGTCATTGGGTTTTCCATGTAAATCTGGTGTTTCTAGTATTTTCTTGCTATTATTTGCATTTCATGTTTACACTTAATAACATATTGGAGTTAAGGTGAGAAGATTAAGTTTATAAGTAAATTAATTTGATACAATTTATTCATCCCCATCTCAATTGTCTTTTTCATTTCAACAATTGGTATCAGAGCTCTGGTTCCTTGGTGAAAAGCTTAACCACTTGATGGAGTTGATTACAGTGACTGGAAAGAACAGATGAGAAGTTATCTGATTTCACTTAGTTTCAATACCTAAAAAGTTGTGGAGACAAAGTATGTGATACCAACAACTGGTCCTTCCTCTTCTGATGAGGTTGTAGCTTTTGAAGAGAATGAAAGAGAAAGGTGTGCTATCTTTATTGCTTTATCTAAAATTGAAAGAAAAAAAGTTATTTCTCTGGATACTACTCATGAAGTATGGACAAAATTGGAAGACATTTATGAAGGGAATGGTAGAGTAAAGTTGTCAAGAAAGCTAAGTGCTAAGAAAAAATTTGAGAGCTTGAGAATGGAATATGGAGAAGACATTGCAAGATATTATCAGAGAGTTGAACTTATAGCAACATAAATAAAGAATCAAGGTGGTACCATGATAGATGAGATATAATCGAGAAAATATTGATGACCTTACCAGACAATTACAGTGAAAAAGTTTTTTCTCTTGAAGAACAATATGATCCAAAGAAATTTACTAAGGAGCATGTATTTGGTGTCCTGAATGCATTAGAAATGAGAATATTTGCAAGAGATAAGGAGAAGATTGAAACAACCTTTAAAGCAATGAAGATAGAAGATGATCTAAATGATGATGATACAAAAGATCTTCAAGAAACTTTCACAAGGAGATTGAAGAAAGGTAATGGTAAATACAAAGGTAAGTTGTCTTTTAAGTGTTTTAGTTGTGGAAATATTGGTCATTATGCATCAAGATGTCCTAATAGAGCTACACAAAAGAAGAACAAGTAAAATAACAATAAATACAAAGATAAGAAGGATAAGAAGTTTAAGAAGTTGTATTATGTCAAGGAAGATGCAAGAATTTTTGATGATGAATCTAACTTTGAGGAAGATAAAGGTGAATGTTTGTTTCTAGCCCTGGAAAAGAAATGTGCAAAGGAATTCGGTCTGGAGAGCAAGAAGGATGAAACAAAAGGTACTCTGGTAGCTGCTTTTCATGCCAGACAGGATGTAGATTTTTGGGTAATTGACAACGGATGTTCAAATCATATGACTGGAGATGACTCTAGTGTTAAGATTGTTGTTAAAGGAACAATTAGCTTTGATGGAAAGAACAATACTAACGATGTTTATTATGTAAAGGGTTTAAGGTATAATCTCTTAAGTGTTGGACAAATATGCAACAAAGGTTTTAAGCTTGTGTTTCAAGATAACACTTGTGAGATCAGAAAAGGATCTAGAACTATGGTAACAGTTGGAAGAAGAACTCATGGAAACATCTATCAACTTAAAGGTGGTGATGGTCAGTGTTTTGTTTCTTAGATTAATGAGAGTTGGCTCTGGCACCATGGGATGGGACATGTGAATTTTGATAATATGGTTAGGATCAGTTCTAGGGAATTTGTCAGAGATCTGCCTAGAATCACAAATCCTTCAAATTAAATTTGTAGAAGTTTCCAGATGGGAAAACAGATAAGAAATAGTTTTAAAGGAAAGTTTCAATCATCTACCGGAATGCTAGAATTAATCCATATAAACCTTTTTGGGCCTACAAGAATAGGAAACCTAAGTGGTGACATGTAATTTATGCTCTTTATTGATGATTACTCTAGGATGACATGGGTTACATTTCTTAGAGAAAAGGTGTAGGATCTTGATAGATTCAAAGTGTTTAAGGAAAAAGTAGAAAATGAGGTAAACCTAAGAATTAAATGCTTAAGTTCTGATAGAGGTGAAGAATTTACTTTTGGTGAGTTTAATGCATTCTATGAAGAACATGACATAAAAATACATTATTCTGCTCCTAGAACCCCTTAATAGAATGGAGTTATGGAAATAAAGAATCTGACTGTTCAAGAGGCTGCTAGAACTATGATGAAAGAAGCAAATGTTCCTAATGTGTATTGGAGAGAAGAAATCCATACTATTGTTTACATTCTTAACAGAGTTTGGATTAGAGGAAAAAAGACTAAGACCCCTTATGAGTTATGGATTGGTAAGACTCCTACTGTGAAATACTTTAAGGTATTTGGAAGTAGATGTTACACTAGAAGAGATGAAGAAAAACTTGGAAAGTTTGGTGCTAGATGTGATGAAGGAATTTTCCTTGGATATTCAAATAATAGCAAGGCTTACAGATGCTTTAAGAAGAGACCGATGAAAATATTTGGTTCAAAATGGGTATTTAGAGATAAGTTGAATGAAGATGGTGAATTGGTAAGAAATAAATGAATACTTGTATGTAAAGGATATTCACAGGTTGAAGGAATAGGTTTTGAAGAAAATTTTGCACCTGTAGAAAGAATGGAGGTCATTCACATGTTCTTGGCATTTTTATCTCATAAAGACTGCAAAGTATATCAGATGGATGTCAAGTTTGCATTTATGAATGGAGAACTGGAAGAATAAGTATATATGGAGCAACCAGAAGGTTTTCAACTGTCAAACAAACCTAACATGGTTTGTAAGTTAAAGAAGGAATTATATGGAATTAAGCAAGCTCCTAGAGCTTGGTATGCTAGATTGGATAGATACTTGACAAAGTAGGGATTCAACAAAGGGTTCACAAACAACAATCTTTACTTCAAGGTTGAGAAAGATAAGATACTGATAGTTGTGGTATATGTTGATGACATCATCTTTGGTGGGAATGAAGGTATGTGAGAGATATTTTTTGAAGAGATGCAAAAATAATTTAAAATGTCTATGATTGGTGAACTAAATTTCTTCCTTGGACTTCAAGTAAACCAAACTAACAAAGGGATATTCATTTCACAATATAAGTATGTTAAGGAATTGTTAAAGAAGTTTGGAATGGATGACTCCAAACTATTTTGTACCCATATGGTAACTAGATGTAAGCTGAGTAAGGAAAATGAATTTGCTAAATTTAATTAGAGAATGTATAGATCCATGATTGGCAGACTATTGTATCTTACCACCACTAGACTAGACATTATGCATGCAATATGTTTAGTTGCAAGATTTTAAGCAGAACCAAAGGAAGCACATGTTACAGCTATGAAAAGTATACTCAAATATCTTAAAGGAACTCCAAATTATGGGCTATGGTATCCGAAGAATTTAATGATTTCACTTTGAATGCATACACTGATGCAAACTGGGTTGGTTGTGATGATGATTGGAAGAGTACAAGTGGTGGTACATTCTTTCTTGGAGGAAGATTATTTTCATGGTTGAGCAAGAAATAGGATTTAGATTCTTTATCCATTACAGAAGAAGAGTATATTGCAGTAGCATCCTGATGTACACAAGTATTGTGGATGAAGAAAACCTTAATGGACATAGGTGTGGTGAGTGATGAACCTATCTCTATATTCTGTGACAATACAAGTGCTATAAACATTTCAAAAAATTCAGTAATGCATTCTAGAACAAAGAACATATCCATCAAGTATCACTTCTTGAGGGAGAAGGTATTGTAGAACAAAGTTAGACTTGAATATGTACCTACCAAGGAACAAGTTGTAGACATATTCACTAAGGCCCTTCCGAAGGATACTTTTGAGTATCTTAGAGGGAAGTTATGGGTTTCTGCCCCTCCTTATTTGAACTAAGTGCATATGGAGATGCATCAGTCTAGTGGATTCATAGACTCTTTTGTTTTGGACTGATGATTACGGTCTACTCCTCAGAGGGAGTAAAGAAGTGCATTTTTGCAGTATGTGATGTGGGTGTACTCCTAAGGGGGAGTGAACAGAGATTTATATGGAGAGAATTTCCTTTGCCATTGATTTCAAATGGGGAGAGATAATCATGTGAAAATTTTATGCTTGTCAAGTTGTCACTTCCAAAAAGCATGTATGTTGTCTTTGATGGTTTTCCACATCATGTGTTGCCATCAATGACAAAAGAGGAGATTGTTGCAAGTATAGATTTTTTGGTGGTGTTTTCATTAATTTCAACATAGTTTAGGTTTTTGCAGATGGTATAGAAGTGCTTAGAGTATATGGAACTATATTTATGAAGTGGTAGTTGTGTTTTTGCCAAGTTCTTTTGAGTAAATTTGAGAAACAATGAAAGAAGTGTTGAAGTGTGTTCCGAGTGTGCTCCAGTATTGTGCTTTTTATTTCTCCTATGTTGATCTTATGCATGTGTTGATTTGTAAGTATGTTCATAGGATTCAATGGGTCATATATCCCAATTTTTAGATTTTGGGTTGATGGAGAGTAGGAGATATGTTCACCGGTGTGTGAACTGGTTTTCTGGAACTATTTTTTTGTGGACTGGGAGAAATGTTTTGGCTCCGTAGTCTTCTTATATCTGGTTTCAGATCTTGTGGATCTGTGAGATGAATCTTTCTGATGGTTTATGGGTTCTAAAAAATTTTCTTGTGGTTTGGCGCTCTGGAAGACTTGCTCCAAAGCTCCTATTCTTTTGTTGGTTGGTTTGGTTGGACTGGTGAAGATTTCTCTATGAATCAAGTTTTTTTTAATGCTACGATGTAACTAAGGTGTTCTTAGAGATGGTGAAATGTCTGATGAAGTTTTTTGAGTAATCCATGTGTGATTATCTTGTTGGAGATGTGTGTACTTCAAAATATTATTGATGTTTTCATTAGGTTTGGCCAACCTAGTGTTTTCATGTTACATTAAGCTTTTGCATTGATTTTAGAAAGTGCGTGCATGATCCAAGATGTTGTTTGGGTCCTAAATTAAATATGTAATTGGTCCTCTCACATTTGTATCCACTACGGAAATGTTGATTAGCCAACCTAGTTTGAATTTGAAATTGTATAGACGACCTTGGTGAATGTTTCTAAGGATGAAGATGGTATAAAAGAAAATCAAGTTGTGGTGGATTTCATGTCAACTCATAATTCAATTCGAGCATGAGAAGTGTGTGAAGAAGTGTGAAAAGCAGAGTATGGAAGAGATAATTGAGACAATATTACTTTAAGGTGTTAGATTCCTGAAAGCAATGAGTTGATGACATCTACAATCCTCTGATCAAGTTGTGAATGTGTGGAACCCTAGTGGTGGATCTTCATTTCTCTTTTCTATTTTCCTATAGGAAGTGAGCCTCCTTTCTAGATAGTGAGTTCTTCTCAAGGTAGTGATCACTTAATTTGGGTAGTGAGCCCTCTGGCAGTGATCCTTTGTATCTGGTATTGCATTACTACTATATTATGAGTTATTCCTCACTGTGGTTTTTCTCTCATTGGGTTTTCCATGTAAAACTGGTATTTCTGGTGCTTGCTTTCTATAATTTTCATTTCATGTTTACACTTAATAATAGATTGGAGATAAGGTGAAAATATTAATTTTATAAGTAAAGTAATTTGATACAACTGATTCACTCCCCCCTGTTAGTTGTCTTGTGCATTTCAAAAAAATATTCCCAAATTAAGTGAGAAAAAGGGATACCTTTTTTGTTAATACATTTTTGCCCCACTGTAGTGAGAGTATGAACCAATGTAAAACTCACACTAAAGTAGACATTTAAGACACTTATGTTTGTAGCAATGAAAAAAATACACAATCATAAAACATCAAAGACCAAGAAGATAAAGTCTAGAATGTCCAACGTGATGTGGAACACATTTAAGCTATTGGTTTTGTGCTCACTCTGAGGTCGCATAACTTTAGGTTGTCCACTAGGTGAGTCTTCCAATAAAGTGGCTTAGTGATAAATTCATCTCTGTGTCAGCTCTCATCATACAATGAGAAATTCATGCCTCTATTTTGGCTCTCATTGTACTAACCATACCAAATCTATCCCTCTAATAGCTGCAATAAGGCACCACAAAATGAAACAAAACAAAGGGGTGGAAAATGAGGCAATCATATTAGGCTCCCATACCATATCAAATCTATCCTCCTGAAAACTTCAATAAGGCACCATAATGCTAGGCAAGGCTCCACAGGTAAGCAAGGTGTGTTATGCTAGGTGGCATTGAATTTAGGGTTCAAGCTTCACAAGGTCAACAAGTTGTATTATGCCAAACACTTATGAACAATATATATAGGTTTTTGTTCAAGGGATCATCCTTCATGTATGTATGGTCTTCTTCTTAGGGATCACCATGCCTAATGTATCCAAGAGAGGACAAGGAAAGATTAAAATTCTCACAACTTAGGGAATATAGTGTGTCTCATCACCTCTAAGAGGAAAGTCGTACGCTAAGAAATATCATACTCTTGGAGGACATCAAACCCAATGACACCACCAAGAAAAGGACACATCATAAGAAAAAAGAAAATCACATCTTGAAAGTGTTGGTAGATGGTCAATGCTCCCCTCGGGATTCATGACATGGACTAACTGCCTCCCATGGATCCGTTAACTTTGGTGGTTGTATCAAGCATTATGAGGTCAGTCTTTTGGTGCAATGACAACCGTGGGGATAACAATTGGTATCAGAGCCAAAGGTGTCAAGTTCAAATCTCATCAGGTAATGTTGAGGGGGATATTGTTGGAAAATGGCCAGCACTCCCCTCAAGATTCATGACATGGACTAATCACCTCTCATGGATCCATTAGCTTTGGTGGTTATATTGGGCATTAAGAGGTAGATCTTTTGGTGCAATGGAAATCGTGGGGCCAATAGAAACATGAAAAATATTGAAAGATATTATTGATATATTCCCCCACTTTAAAGTGGTTTCTAACACCATTTCTATGTGAAATTTCTTTAAAGTAGCTAATGTTTTATCCTTAGACATGAGAGCTTCCTCGGAAAGCCCTATTCCAAGTCATATGTTTCCAAAATAAAGCTACATCATGAAAAAGGAAGGAGGGGTTACCCCCAAAAATACATAAGGGATCTATGGATTTGGGGTCAGTATGTCTTTGCTACAATATTGTTATAGAGCTTGGAAATGTCATAATTCCCCAAATACTCATAGAACTGGAATAATGACACAAAGAGAGCAAAAAAAAGAAAATTCCTTCGAGTCAACATGGAAGAGACCTAAATGTATCGACACCTTGCATCATCCCCAATAGGAAAACACAAGACAAGTGAAAATGGTAAAAAAATTATGATATAGAGAAGAATGTAGATACATATAGAGGAATGCTAAAAAAGAGAGAGAGGTATATCAAACAAAAAATTGCGGGGATCATATTATACACATGTAATTAGATCAAAAAGAAAACAAAGAAAAATACTAGTAAGGTATGTGAAAGTCAACCTATAGCAGGTCGTCTACATCCCAATCTCGATCAGTATATGTGGAAGGTAGATAACTAGCCAAAGGGACAACATCAAGTACCAAAGATAGGACAAGGCTATCTAACTGCTTGCCCCCACTAAGTGCAGGAAAAGGATGAGCCAAGAATGGATGATGGAATGTTTCTCCTTGTAAAAAGGAAATGATTTTCAATGAACTTAAAGCATACAATAGTGAGTATGCTATGATCCTACAACTATTACATGACAAGGAGCATAAACTAATGTTATTTATCATAGTGAATAAACAACTTATCAACTTGATGCATATCTAATGAGATATTACCACATGTAGTATCTATAAATTTAGGATGCACCAAAGTTAAATTTATCTTGGAAGAATCTTTCGTAAGGGTGTTGACATTGAGTGAAGGCTTGTTTGAGGCATTTGTTTCTTTCAAAGGAAAATAACCAAGACCACTAGGTTTTTCTTATGTGTTAGGCTCTATAGGGACACATATACCTTGTTCTCTAGTACCACATCATTTTCCACTATACCCAAGTTGTTTCATAAGTTCAACCTCTTGCATAAATATTTTTCATTTCTTTTAGATTTGGTGGTTTCTGATGATCAACTTCATCAAAGTTTGTTGTGTAATTTTCTTCTTCTTCTAAAGTGGTTGAGGTGGATTCTTTCAAAAAAAAAATTGACATTACCAATTTTTCTTTTCCCTTTTCAAAATATTTTGTTATGATCTTGTATTCTCCCATGAATGTAGGTGTGAAATCTAAAGAACCCAAATCATCATCTAGTAACTTTGTAAATTCTTTAATATTCTTCTCTTTTTCTTTCTCTTGCATGGGTTCCTCTTGTGTAGTTAGTGTTAGTGTTTTCAAAGGATTTTCCTTGTTTTCTCAATGAGTAAAGCACTGGAAGGCTTAGGATCAACTTTGATTGTATACACTTTGTTGTTGTAGATATACTTCATTTTACGATGAAGGATAGAAGGCACCCCATTCATTGCATGAAACCATGGCCTTCCTAAAAGAAGATTATATGAAATATTGTGGGCCATAACAACGATAGGATTTTTTAATGATAACGTTTCCAACTTTAATAGGTAATGTAATCACACCAAGTAGTTGTTTTCCTATGTTATCAAACCCACAAATAGATAGAGAGTTAGATTGAATTTTGATTTTGTTAGATTTAATCTTGTCCAAAAAATTTATGATGCATACATTAAGGGTTGGGACATTGTCAATAAGGGTTCTCTTTATCCCAATCTGATTATGTATGGATATTATCATGAAAGATTCATTTTCCTTTTACACTTCTAACAGAGGTAACTCATCTTGATGGAAAGTAATGTCTAAGTTGATTGAAGTTATAGCTTGAATTTGGTCTGCCACATCATTTGTTGGTTGCACATTAGGAGGGGTATGAACTTGTTGTAAATCACTTTGAAGCATGTTATGATAACTAGGTGAGGCTTGAACAAGGTCCCATAAGGATATCTTAGTAGGAGTATTTTTAAATTGTTTAATAGGATCATACTCCTTTCCACTTTGTAAAGTAAAATGAGGAGCACTAGGCAAGATAGGTTGAGGTATTCGGAGGGATGTTGGAGTTTTTTAATCTTGGTTACATATTTTTTCTAGTGGTATATGTATGAGTAATGGTATTGTAACTCGGTTGCCATAAAAAATTATCATTATCAAGTTGCCTTTTAGGTGGTTCTAAGATAAGGAAAAGTTTATTTTTAACTTGTGATTATTGTGAGGGTGGGTAAATGATAAGTTGAGGCTTAGGTGGTCCAATAATTAGAGGATCTCTAGGAGGTCTAAGAATTAGAGGACTCAAGGGAGTTCTATTGTTCATAACCTCAACACACTTATCCTTATTTTAATGATTTCTTAACAAAGGGGGGTCTAATGTCACTTCATCACCTTCATCTAAGGAAGCAACATCATGTTTGTTTGAAATAAATGTGTCAATGTTCTCATTTTATTGCATCATGATATCTACCCTAGTAGGAGAGCTTTTAGGATGGAAAAAAACTAGATGTTCATGACATTCAATGGCTAGTTATTCTAAAATAACTTCATCACAAGTATGGGACTCATCAATGGTTGGATTTTCTTGCTTATCAATGATTTCATTCTCTTGTTCAATAATTTTTTCCCTAAGGGAAGAGAGACAAATATGACTCTCATAACTCTCATTGGTTTGATCTTCTAACATAAAAATATCTTCTTCACAAATAGGAGAGATATTGAGAGAAGACCAAGTTTGATTGTCATGATTTTATACTATTATATTATCTTTCACTAAAGCATTCTCATAAGTGGGAGGGATGATTTTTTTCTTGGCATGCTTAGAAAGATAAGATACAAACATTGTTTGACCAAAAATGAAATGTACTTCTAACCATCTTATGTAATGTTGCAAGAATGTAAACAATTTATTTACAAAGATGAAAATTATTTGTATCCAACTTATGCAAAGTTTCAAGAGTATAAACAATGTGTATCCAAAAATGAAAAATACTTTTATCCAACTTATGCAAAGCTTCATGAATGTAAACATTGTGTATGCAAAAGTGAAAAGTAATTTTATCCATTTTATGCAAAGCTTCAAGAATGTAAAAAAAATTCAGATCTGATGATTTTTGCTACTAAATTGATTTTGGAATGATTTTAAAAATGACTACACTATGTTGATGATTTTTACCTAGATACATAAAATAGAAATTCCTGAAACTTTCCAAACTGATACAGTAGGTTACTAGCAAGCCTTGGAAGTGCATAAAACCACAAAAAATCTTAGAAAAGTTAGTTTTGGTTGGCCTCCAAGGACCCATTCGCCTAGTGCTGAATAGGTCCCAGTACAAGATTTTAAAATTGAAGAAAGTAATTTCTAAGTGATTATATCTGTTTTTTGTTTCAAATCTCAAACTATAACTTTGGTTACAAAAATTTTCAAAATTTAATGTTGAAATGCAAGAGCAATGAAGGACAAATGATGAACTATATGACACTTTTTGAAATGAAATTTTATATGATGTAAATGATATGTAATATGACTATTTGTTTTTGTATTTTTCAGATTCAAAGAATGCAAACAATGCAATTCTAAAACCCTAGATGCAATGAAAATTTGAATGCAAACTAGACACCCTAAATGAGACCTAATTCAATGCAAAGAGATGAAAAAGAATGCAAGATCTAAATCTAGGATGAAAAGGACCCCAAAATCAGAAAATTACAATGCTCAAAAGGTCGAGTTAACCAAAATGAAACATAGAAAAATTGGATAGGGGGGAATTTCCCCCAAAATAGAAAAGTGGATCCAAAGAGGAATAAGGGGTCCTATTCTTCTATTTTAATTAGGAAATAAGATCCACACAAAGAATTGACAAACAACCCTTAGGTGAGTCAACCCAATATGTGAATCTTTATATTTCCCTTTTTGGTAGGATGTGGGTCTATGCTAAATAACTACACTTTCAGGAGAAGGATTAAACATAGAAAACAAATTACAAATTATAAGGTATAAAGTGCATTTAGAAGTTTAAACATAATACTAATGGAACCTACAAACTTTAGGGAGAGTTTGGAAGGGATAAATGTTACATACCTCTCACAAAAATTTCTTTTTTAAGGCTCAATAAGGACTCATTTTCCCTATGGAAAATGGGTCCTAGCTAGGGCTCCTAAAAACTGGTTTCTACATTTTGTTCTTCAATGTCTGCACTCCTATATTCTAGTCAGGCACTGTTGAAAAGCCATAAATAAAATCCATAGCTCAATTTCTGTGATTTGAGAACTTTCTTTGCAACTTTGACAACTTTGGGAACTTTTGTAATTATTCTTTCCAATTGATCTTCAACCTAAAACCTGCAATCACACATCAAAGAAGAGAAAAATGTTGTTTGTTAGGGAATGGGGGTTTTCCTTAGTCAAACCTTTAAATGAAAAAATGCATAAAGGAATGATGAATGAAAAAATACAATGTCACAACTCAGCAATCCTTACTTGAAACCTTGGGATACAAATCTGTAAACTAGCATGAAGTGGCCTTAATGAATGCAGATCTTGATCATGAAACTTGATTAGAAATAGTGCCTTGAATATGCTTAATTTGATCTTGAATACTACATCAACACATTATCTCAATAACATGCATGATGCACTAAATCCTTGACATGACGAAATGAATCTTGATTGCTGAAATAATGCTTCAATAATCTACCCTTGAATGCCTTGAAAATGCTCTTCAATTCTCCTATAATTCTCTTGTGAAAATTTCTTGACCTCATGAAATTATTATATGAAAACATAGTGGAATAGCCTTATATTTATACATATATCTTAACATTAATTCCTAAAATTCAAATATCACAAGACAACATTGAATTATAGATTTGAAATCATTAAAATACCGCCAAAAAATATTTCAAGGAGGGATCATAGGTCTAAGTGAGGACCCATTATCCATGTAGAAAATGGGTCCTAGGTCACTCACCTAGGACACACTTCAAGTAATGTGAAATGTTATGTTAAAATAGGTCCTAAGACTTAGTCAGGACCCATTCTCCATGTGGCGAATGGGTCCTAGGTTACCTACCTAGGACACACACTTTCCAAAATTAAGTGTTGTGTAATGGAATTTATGAATGTTAGGTTTTATCCCTCGGAATTTTCTTTTAATTAGGATTTGATTTTGAACCACCAAAAACATATACAAACAAGGGAAAGAGGATTCCCTTTACTAGGCCCCTAGGGTTTTTTACCTAGGAGCTCTTAGGTTTAGGAATGGCTCTCTTTCCACTTTGGTGATATGATTTTGGTGATTTCATTCCAAGGATAGGGGTTTGAATAGGGTTTGTGTTATGTGGCTGAAAATTGAAGATGAAATGATAGTAATCTAATCTATGAAATGTAAACAAAGTAAATGTAAACTAATGAAAACTATTCTAAAATGACCTAAATGTATGCAATACAAAAAGTAAACGGAAAGCTCAGGACTTGTGCACCTGGAAATGAAGGATTGTAGATGAGGATCCTTGGAAGGATCTGGAATCAACCTAAAATGGGCAAAAGGAAATTTATGCCAAGCTGGGTGACTTAGTCCTCTTGTCAGGAAAATCTGTTGGAGTGGGTTTTTGTCAAAAGGGTATCCACAAATGTGAAAATCCCCGGAAAAAAGCTCAGAGGGACTAGGTCACCATTATGGGTGACCTAGTCTTCTTCTAGGTTTTTGAGAATCTGAAAGTGGAGATTAAGGCCTTTGGTTTGCGCTCAGGGTCTTGACAGGTATCTAGTTCAGATTATACAAAGAATGGGCTAAAAGAGGTCTCCAAGTGTCAACTAGGGCTCTTTTGACTTGAATGTCTATGATGAGTTTACAAAACTTGCATACAAAAACCTACAAATCACACATGCCAAGAGGAGACAAGGATTAGGGTTTTTCCTTAGTCAAACGCTTTTGATAATAATCAAATCCAAATGAGGAACAAGGAAAGGAAAGATGATTGAATGATAAATCAATGCAAACACTTACCATATACTTTGTTGAAGATGTCTGCAACATGCAAGAACCAGCTCTAATCGAGATTGCTTGAGATGCCTTGTGCTTGATTGCTTGCCTGGGAAGCTAGAGTGCAAGAGTACTTGTTAAGATTTGGTGAAGGTGAAAAATGATCTAAGGATAGTAAGAGTGTCTAAGAGGTAAAAATGAAGGGGAAAACACTTATTTGTACATACAAAAACCTAATTTTCCTAAA
This sequence comes from Sequoiadendron giganteum, assembly GCA_007115665.2. Lineage (NCBI taxonomy): Eukaryota > Viridiplantae > Streptophyta > Pinopsida > Cupressales > Cupressaceae > Sequoiadendron > Sequoiadendron giganteum. The sequence continues at coordinate 183,488,789 of CM021102.1, read as the reverse complement.
AATGACACATGAGAGGCCGAACTTAGGATTTAGGAGGCAAATTCCCATTGAGATTTTGATTTAATTTTGGATTTTAAGCCTAAAGGGACTAGGTCACCCAAAGTGGTGACCTAGTCCTCTTGGAAAAATCCAAGTGGTGGTCGGGAATAAAATAGTGATTAATGAGTTTTATTAACCTTTCCTCCCAAAACACACTTTAATCGGGCCTAAAATTACATTAAGGGGATAAATTAGCATAAGAAAACTATTAAATTAGGGGTGACAAGCCTAGGAAAGTGTGAAGATGAATTACAACACTTTACATCACCTTGACACAAGGCCTAAAAAGGGGTAAAAGGGGGTTGTTTAGGTGAATTATGTTGAAAGGGTCTTAGAAAAGTGAGGAAATGGGTTACAACACTTCACAACACCTTAGTAGAACACTGTTAGGTTATTGTTGAATTGCAAGCTTTCAAGACTGAATCAAGGCAAAAAAAGGCCAAAATCCAAGGGAAAAGGCCAAAATGAGTGAAAAAGTGCCAAAGACTACACTTTTTGGTGACACAGATTTAAATTAAAAGGTTCAATTCATTTAAATTTAACCTCAATCAATTAATAAATCCCTAGATCAGTGTGAAAGTGTAAAGATACACTTTACAACACCCTGAATAAGGCACAATCAAGTCCATTTAGTTTAAAAGAGCCCTAAACTTAATTTGAATGTGTAAAAAACATTACAACACTAAATAAATCCAAAAATAGGCTCATTTTAATATGAGGAAAAGGGATACTTTTTCTATTAATACAGTATGTATGATTGTATGCATGTATGTATGTACATGCCTATATGTATTTATTTTTTCTTATAAGTATGCATTTATGTATGTATTAAGAGGGAGGGATAATCGTAAGAGAGAGAGAGAGAGAGAGAGAGAGAGAGTTGACTAGGTACGGTGGGAGGTAGAGAGGGAGGGAGGGAGGGAGACACCAAAGAGAGAGGTAGTGAGAGAGGGACCTGAGAGAGGGAGTTGGTGTGGGAGGGAGAGACCTAAGAGAGAGGGAGAGGGAGAGAGGGAGTGGGAGAGAATGGTTTGGAGTGAGAGGGACTTATCTAGATAGGGTGGGAGAGATAGAGGGAGAGATAGAGTTATCTAGGTAGGGTACTAGAGAAGAGAACTGAGAGAAAGGGAGAGAGAGAGTGTGTGTGAGAGAGGGAGTGGGAGAGATAGGGAGTGAGAGAGAGGAAGTGAGAGAGAGAGAGAGATTTATCTAGATACGATGCCAAAGGGAGACACCTAAGAGATAGGGAGAGAGAGGGAGTGTGATAGAGAGGGAGTAGGAGAGAGGGAGTGGGAGAGAGGAGAGAGAGGGAGTGAGAGAGAGAAATTGGGAGAGATAGAGGGAGAGAGAGATACCTAAGAGAGGGAGAGGGTGTGGGAGGGAGAAACCAAGAGAGAGGGAGAGAAAGAGGGAGTGGGAGAGAGGGGGTTGGAGTGAGAGGGACTTATCTAGGTAGGGTGGGAGGGATAGAGAAAGAGATAAATTTATCTAGGTAGGGTGAAAGAGGGAGATACCTCAAAGAGAGAGGGGGTGGGAGGGAGAGACCTAAGAGATAGGGAGAGAGGAGGATTGTGAGAGAGAGGGAGTGGGAGAGGGAGGGAGTGAGAGAGAGGGAGTGAGTGGGAGAGAGATGGAGGTGAGTGGGAGAGAGATGGAGGGAGAGAGAGAGGGGGTGGGATGGAGAGAATTGAGAGAGAGGGAGAGAGAGAGATTGGAAGAGATGGGGTTGGAGTGAGAGGGAATTATCTAGGTAGGTGGGAGGGATAGTTGAGAGAGAGAGGGAGTTATCTTGGTAGGGTGAGAAGGATGGATGGAGGAAGGGAGGGAGGGAGAGAGAGAGAGAGAGAGTTATCTAGTTGTGTAGGTATGGTTCTTGAGGGAGAGATGTGAGAGAGAGAGGGGGTGGGAGGGAGATAATTTAGAGAGAGGGAAAGAGAGGGAGTGAGAGATAGAGGGAGTGGGAGATAGATTGATGGGAGAGAGATAGAGGGAGTGAGAGAAAAATACCTGAGAGAGGGAGAGGGGGTAGGAGGGAGAGACTTGAGAGAGAGGGAGAGAGATAGAGGGGTGGGAGGGAGAAACTTGAGAGGGGTAGAGAGAGAGAGAGTGGGAGATAGGGGGTTGGATAGATAGAGGGATAGTGGGAGAGATAGGGGGTGGGAGAGAAATACCTGATATATATATTTATATATATATATAGAAAGAGAGAGAGAGAGATTTATCTAGATATTTAGGTAGGGTTCTTGTGGGAGAGATGTGAGAGAGAGGGGGGTTGAAGATAGAGGTATGGGAGAGAGGTAGAGGG
>CM021102.1:183449583-183481670 GCA_007115665.2 Sequoiadendron giganteum | reverse complement strand
CAATGTTGCACATGATGAAGACATTTTTCTGATTACTTTCAGCCACTTTTTCATCAGTCACATTTTCACTTTTCTTGGACTGATTGTGTTGCCCTTTCCAGCACTCACTTGCATACCAAACTTATGGCAATAATAACATTCAATATTTCTCTTGTCAAACTTCTGACTCAACTTATTGTTCTTCTTGGCTTGTTCGGAGCTAGACCGAGAACTACTTGCTCCCTCTTCACAGTGTTCTCCTTTTGAGCTATCTTCTCTAGCACTTCCATGTTTAGATCTTCCTTTACATCTATCTATTGAGCTTCATTCGAAGTTGTTTCTACCTCTCCCCCCTACCTCTTGTGTTGGTTTGAGCTTTGAAAGCTTGCTCATGGGAATAATTTGTAGGCCTTTTTAGGCACTACTCATTGGTTTGCAGAGAACCCATCAGCTCATCAACGGTCAATGTTGAGAGGTATTTTTCCTCTTCAATGGAAATCACTTCTACATCAAAATTTGAGGATAAAATCTTGAGGATTTTTTCAACAATCCTTTTCTCTTCCATGGGTTTTACATTCACCCTCAACTAGTTTACCAAACTAGAAATTCTTGTGTGAAAGTATGAGATAGCCTCATTGTCCTTCATTTGGAGAGTCTCAAAATCTCTTTGAAGCATCTGGAGCTTCACCAATCTGACTTTATCAGTCCCTTTTTAACTGGTTTGGAGGATTTCCCAAGCTTCCTTTGCATAGTTAGCTACTTCTATTCTGGGAAATATGGCCTCTATCAAGGTTGCTTCAATCAGACTCAATGCTTTTGCATCTTTCTTTCTTGTCTCCTTCAACTGGGTCTTCTGGTTGTTTGTGAGGGCAGCATATGCTGCTCAATCAGTCACATCATTAAACCCATATTAGAAACTCCCACAAATCATTTGCAACCATTATGGTCTTCATTTTCTTTGCCCAGAAATCATAGTTTTGTCCATTTAATAGTGGTGGCTGCTACCAACTCTTACTATCTTCTCCAGCTATGTCTCCAACAAAACAAATTTTAAACAACCAAATAATAAATGCCCAACTCACTCAAGACTTAGGGCCTTCTAGCTCTGATACCATGTAAGAGTATCTAAATGCTCAAATACCAAACTAAAGGGATATTCTAAATCCCAAACACAAATAACAAGAATAGAGCTACTGTAATGTTTCCCAATCAATTGGGAATACCAAAATAAAATGCGAAATAAAAAAACAAAATAGATTGGACACACAGCTTGCCATGCAAACTTTTTCTTCTTCTATTAACCAGAAAATAACATTTACAAAATTATTTCAAACTTGAAACTACAAACTACTAATGACAAACTTGACTTGCAGCAATCTGGAGCTGCACCCATAAACTTACAACACTAGAGCTTCTTAGAGCTCTCTACTTCCTATTCATCTAGAACTATCTGATGTTCCCTGCACACACTATAGCTAATTGTATCTATATGGAGCTATCTTCTACTCCTCGCACACATAGAACAATCTGGAGCTACCTAATGCTCCTTGCACACATTCCTCATTTCATTCACACAATATTCTCTACTGTTGTTGTTGCAACCTCTCTATAACTGACTACTTTCATTCATTTTGTATATTCAAATCTTATTCCAAAAATTCCCTCTCAAAATTCACATTTACCTAACATAATAAATTTTGGAAATTGAAATTTTCCTACCACAATAAATTTTGTAGTCAGGAGCAGAATAGGGATGCATATCCCAAAAAATAACTTGTTGAAATTTCTTGACAGGTAGGTGAAATAGGGGAGTTGACGTGAGAAGAGGCTCAATCAAAAAATAAAATATTTCCAATTTTTTACACATTGAGCATTATAGAAGTGGAAGAAGTTCTCTATCCACTTGCATAGTTAGAGTATCAATCCAAGACCACTATGAAGAAGCTCAAGAGAATCTCGCACAAGGATATGATTGATCTATATAAATATTTCCAATTTATATTATGAGAAAGGAAAACTTGATTTATATAGAATGAGCATTACACCAAGATGTCCTAGAGAATTTTACTTTCCTCTCGCAAAGTACTAAAATTTTAAAGAAATTAAAGTATATAAGCCTATGAAATCCAACAGTTGGTTCACTCTTGCAAGAAATGATCCTTTAAGATTTTATCAAACCTATATATCTTTGTTATCCATTCAAAATTTATGATTATATTTTGATCACTTCACTTTAGGAATATATTAGCATAGAGGTTTCATAACTTCCACTTTCCATTCAATAAATTATTAATTTTTCTAATAGCTATGTAAGTCCATTTTTAAAACATGACATCAAAATAATTTCACATCATTGATATCTTTATAAATAAATTACTAACACAACTAGAAGAATTTTTTAGTATAAAATAGTTTTATTACATGCCATTGTGAAACATAGAAAAATAGGTGGAGTCCAAATGTGGATTGATTATAAAGAGGGTATGAGGGACTTGTTTCTCTAATTTCATTTAGGAAATGAGATCCAAATAATGAAATGAATGTCAACCAAAAGGTGATTCAAGTCAGAGTGTGAATCTAAAAATTCCCCTTTTATGCAAGGACAGGGATCTTGATTGATCAACACTTTGGGGAGAAAGATTAAAAATAGAAAATAAACTTCAAATTGTAATCTACAAAGTGCATCTAAAAGATTAAGCTCAATTCTGATGGATCTAGAAACTAAAATGAAAATATGAGAATGGGAAAATGATGTGTACCAGTCACCAAAAGTGCTTTTTCAAAGCTTATTGAGGACTCATTCACCCTATGGCGAATGGGTCCTAGCTAGGGCTTTGTAAAAATGTTTTTTGGGTTCTATTCTCTTGTGTTTGCACTCTCTGATCCCTGAATTTCATTATAGGGTAGCCAAAAATAAATCATGTAGGTCAGTTTCCATGAAATTGCAAGAATGACGACAATAAATGCAACTTTGACAACTTTTCAATTTTTCTCTCCAAGAGATCTTCCACCTAAAATCTGTGAACACACATGAAGAGGGAAAAATGTTGTTTTGTTGGTGAATGGGGGTTTGCCTTGGTCAAACACCATTTTGGTAATTAAACCTTGTAATGAAATTAAATAGTATGAAGGAATGATGAATGAACAAATGTAATGTCACAACTCACCAAACCTTTGGATAAAACTTGGAATGTAGATCTACAACTTGCATGAAATGGCTTCAATGGATGTGGATCTTGATCATGAAACTTGATTTTGAAACAATACCTTTGAATTATCGAATGGATCTTTAACACTACATCAACATATTAGCTCAAATAACATGCATAATGCAAGACGACTTTGACATGATAATAGGATCTTGAATGTTGCAATAATTCTTCAATAAATATGCCCTTGAATGCCTTGAAATGCTCTTTAAATTATCTTGAAATGCTCTCTTGATCATAAACTTCACTTTAGGAATGCTTGCATGAAAACTCTAGGATGAAACTTAGTGAAATGACCTCTTATTTATACATATGTTAACATTAGTTCCCAAAATTCAAATAACACAAGCCAGCATGTGAATATACATTTTAAATAATTAAAATACCACCAAAAACATATTAAAAATTTAGGTCCTAGGCCTAAGTGAGGACCCATTCATCCTTGGGCGAATTGGTCCTAGGTCACTCACCTAGGACACACACTCTCCAATGTTAAGTGTTATGTTATGGCATTAATGAATGTCGGGTTTTTCCCTTTAGAAATTGTTATTAATTAGGCTTGGATTTGAACTAAAGGGGACAATTAAGACAAATTAACCTCAATTAATTAATAAATCCCTAGATAAGTGTGAAAGTGTAAAGGTACACCTTACAACACCACAAATAAGGCATAATTAAGTCCATTTTAATTAATAAGGCCTTAAAATTAATGTGAATATGTAGAATACATATTACAACATGAAATTAAGAAAAAATTTAGTCCTTTTATTAATATTAATTCCCAAATTAAATTTGAAAAAGGGATACTCTTTCATACACCACATTTAGCCCCCACTTTAGTAAGAGTATGACCCCATGTAAAAATCACACTAAAGTAGACATTCAAGACACTTATGTATGAAACAATGACAAAGATACTCAATCATACAACATCAAATCCTAGGAGAAGAAGAGGAGGAAAATCAAGCTTTGACTTTCCCAATACAATGTGGAACATGACTGTTTTTCCAGAGAAGGGGGATCAAGCTTCAACTATCCAATATGATGTGGAACATGTCTAGTATTTTTTTCCTACATGTTCACAAGAGGAACTTGATGTCCACTATGCAAATGACATATACACTCACGTAGGATAATGGAACCTTAGGTTGTCCACTAGGTGAGTCCCCAATAGGTGGAAAATGAGAGAATATTATTAGGCTCCCATACAATATCAAAGCTATCCTCCTGAAAACTTCAACAAGGCACCACAATACTACACTTTGAGCTTCACAAGGCCTAAACAGGTGTGTTATGCTAAGCACTCATGAAAATGGGAAAGGCTCTACTAGCGAGCAAGGTGCGTTATGCTTGGTGGCCTTATAGGGATGGGTTCGAGCTTCATAAGGTTAACAAGTTGTTTTATGCTAAACACTTATGAAAATTATATATATAGGGTTTTGTTCAAAGGGATCTTGCTTATTTCGTGTAAGGTCTTCTTCTTAAGGATCATTGTGCCTAATGTCTCCAAGAGAGGAAAATTACAAGATAATAGATTCAAAACTTAAGGAATGCAACATGTAGCATCACCACTAAGAGGAAAGTCATATGCTAAGAAATATAATTCTCTTGGAGGACATCAAACCCAATGACACCAGCAAGAAAAGGACACATCACAAGAAGTAATAAAATCATGCAAAGAAACATGAGTGTCAAAATTTTCTACAATAATACTGCCAATTTTGCTTCAATTTTCAAATGCAAGTGAATAATGATGCAATGATATGTAAATGATTTGTAAAATGGCTTTTTTAATATTTTTCAGATTTCAAGAATACAAAGATGAAATCCTAAAACCCCTAAATGAGATGAAAAGTAAAGGAAATCTAGACACCCCAATTGAGAGTCAATTCAATGTAGAAAAATGCAAATGAATGCATGATCTAAATATGGGGTGCAAATGGACTCCTAAATCAGAAAATTAAAATGCTCAAAAGATTGGGTTCACCAAAATGAAACATAAAAAATAGGTGGGTCCAAATGTGGATTGATGATAAACAGGGTATGATGGACCTATTTCTCTAATGTCATTGAGGAAATGAGATCCAAACAATAAAATGATTGTCAACCGAAAGGTGAGTCAAGTTGAAGTGTGAATATGAAAGTTTCTCTTTTATGCAAGGATGGGGGTCCTAATTAAACAACACTTTTGGGAGAAATATTAAAAATAGCAAATAAACTTCAAATTGCAATTTAAAAAGTGCATCTAAAAGATTAAGCTCAATTATGATGGAAATAGAAACTAAAATATAGATTTGAGAATGGGAATAGCTCAAATAACATGCATGATCTAAGAAGACTTTGATATGATAATAGGATCTTGAATGTTGCAATAATTCTTCAATAAATATACCCTTGAATTCCTTGAAATTCTTTTGAAATGCTCTTGAAATGCTCTCTTGATCATTAACTTCACTTTAGGAATGCTTGAATGAAAACTCTAGGATGAAACTTGGTGAAATGACCTCTTATTTAAACATACGTTAACATTAATTCCTGAAATTCAAATAACATAGTTTGACATGTGAATACACATTTGAAATCATTAAAATACTGCTAAAAACATATTAAAAATTTAGGTCCTAGGCCTAAGTGAGGACCCATTCGCCATTGGGTGAATGGGTCCTAGGTCACTCACCTAGGACATATTCTCCAATGTTGTGTTATGTTATGGCATTAATGAATGTCAAGTTTTACCCTTCAAAAATTGTGATTAATTGGGAGTGGATTTGAACTAAAGGGGCCAATTAAGGAAAATTAACCTCAATTAATTAATAAATCCCTAGATAAGTGTGAAAGTGTAAAGGTACACCTTAAAACACCACAAATAATGCATAATTAAGTCCATTTTAATTAATAAGTCCCTAAACTTAATGTGAATATGTAGAATACATATTACAACACTAAATTAAGGCATCAGATAGTCCTTTTATTAATATTAATTCCCAAATTTAGTGTGAAAAATGGATACTTTTTCCTACACTACACATTGGTCAAATGTTGACACATTTATTCAGGAGGACCCCTTGCTAGTGAAGTTATAAAATAAAATGTTCATAAGTTAGAGTAGCTATTGATTCTACATAAATAGATCTACTAATTTAGATAAGTTATTGAATTTCTCATTTGAAAGATCTAAACTATTATGCTATTGGATAAAGCTCAATGGGTCACCAATATTTTAATGCTGGTATTGTTTATACAATTTTAGAAAACTAGCGGAAAAAGGTAGAGGTATTATACTTCTATATATGTGTCACTTTATCACTCTTCAAAGAAATTATTAGACTAAAAATCCTTTTATATAGTACCATTTTCTAAAGTATTACACAATGGAGGAGGAAGGTATTATTTTTGACAAAGAAAATAGGTACAAGTTGAGGCAAAAAAGTTGCAAAACTATTGAGTTTCCTTCTAATAAATTATATATGCATCATTTCAAGGGTGATAATCAAACAAACAGATTTTGTTGTACCATTGGATAAAATTTAACATAGTGATTAATGGTGAAGCCCATGCTAAGATAAATGATCTTAAATAAATATCACTAATACAAAAAATGCATGGTTCTATAATACTTCCCAAGAATATTGGAAAAGCTAACACATATTTTTCACTATGCCATGGTTGAAAATAGATCAGGTATAGAGAATAAAATCCATAAGCTCCATTATATATGATTAAAAAATGTACCTATTAGATAGCCATGACTAATCAAGTGTTGAAGATGTGTTTTCATGTTGATTCCTTTAATTTGAAATATTATATTGAAGAGCCATATTGTTCAAACTATTCTGATTCATAGAATGCAATTTTTTTGCAAATTAAAGATTAGTGCTCTTTTGGAAAAATATGAGTATTTATATATTTTGGCCAAGATAGGACAAATAAATATAGAGAAGGAATTGTATCCTTTGTTCGTCACTTGAATTCAAGGTATATTGTAGTTTTCATTATAATATTTTGTAATTTTTTGTGAAGTATGGTTATGCAAATTTAACTTCTCAAGTATTTTTAATATACACAAAATCTCTTTTTCCTCTTATGATAGTCCATTATTCTTAAAATTTAAATTATGTTCTTTCCTTTCAAATTATTTCATGCCTTAATTGGTATATATGTGAATATAAATGTAACCTTTAATTAAAGACAATCCTAAAAATAATTTCATTTATCACTTTAGTTAAGGATGCACATTCTAATACATAAAAATTATATGCTCATTTAAAACCAAAAGTTAGTCCTTTTTACAATTTCTAGTTAACTAGAATAGTAATTTTAGTTATGTTTTCTTCCTTTCTTTCTCCACTTGATCATATCAATTATATCAAATGTCAAATAAAGAAACAAATTCATAAGCTAGAGGTTATTTTGTAAATAAATTCCATGTATTAAATTTCACATGTTGATATAGGGATTCATGTCCAGATTTGAATATAAATACCTAGTTCAAGAACAAGGTATACATATATATAGTTCACTCAAACCTTTTGATGATCACAATTATACTTTTTCCCTTCTCTTTTTGATGATTAAAACTCTACTCTGATAACACTTCTACAACTTCTTCAAAAGTCTTCAATGTATCTTACTAGCTCACTGATTTCAGCCTTCAAGAAGTGTTTCCTTTGGCTCACTACCTCTAGCAATTAGTTAGGAACACTCTTTGCATCCCTTTTGTTGAAAATATATGATCAAATTGAATCCAAACATGATCTATCACTTCTTCTCTTTCTCTTTTACTTGCTTACATAAACATCATAATGTGCATTACACATCCTTGAACTCGTGATTGTATTGAAAGAATGAATAAGGAACCCCTTTAAAATGTGTTTTCATTTATGTCAAAATTGATTGTTAATATTTTCACTAATTCGATGAACAAAATGGAGATATCTTAATCTGGTATGATGGTCTGCATTCGCTCACATGATAAGATATACCTATGTAATGATAATATTTTTTTCTTGACCATTATGTGCATCTATGTTCAAGATTTCAGTTGGTTTGGATGTATAGTTTGAAAGATACAAGAGATAATAGTTCGACATACATTTTTGGCTTTATAGAGTGCATTTGGGTATGAGTAATCTGGTATACATTCCTTTGGTGTTAGAAATTAGACTTTGAAATTTTGGAAGATTGTTTATAGGTGTCAGTACATTATATATTTTAGATGGAACATGGTTATATGACCAGATGATTCATTGGGGCTGATCTGTTGGCATATTTTGTGATTAGGTCTAATTCTTTTCCAACCTAATGCTTGGTGTGTGCTACGGTGATTAAATATTTATTGCAGATGTTAGTGGGAACTATTTTAGGTCCATGCTGACCTAAGTCAAGTTGTGGAATTGACAAGGCAATTTTGATTTGTAACTATAGGGCTACATCTAATTAGGTCAACCTAATTGATGTATGTGGATATATTAGGTATATATGTAAGATATTTTGAAGTTGTAAGAGCATGAATTATGAGTGATATGATGTGAATATATATATTTTGTATGTCCATGTCATATCTATAGCACAAATTTTGTGAATTTTCAGTGAATATAAAGTAGAGAAGTTTTTTGTATTTTGCATTTGATAAAGAGAATAGATGTAGTATATTGAGCTTCAAAGGAATTGAATCCAAAAAAAGGAAGGTGTATTTTATATCAGTTCAAATCCTACCTGTGTGGCCATTTCTATCTTTTATCTATTCTTATTTTTGTGGCTATGAGCCCTATTGGATAGTGTAAACTGCCACTAAGCCTCTGTAATATCTTAAAACCAATAATATATTGTGAGCTAATCCTCAACGTGGTTTTTCCATTTTGGGGTTTTTCATGTAAAAATACTAACTGTTCATGTGTTATGTGATGTTGTGAATGTTTCATGCTTTCATCCATTACTACTATTCGATGTGTTTTGTTAATTGGATGGATTATGATCAAATGGTTTAATGAGATACTGATTCACCCCGCCCTCTCAATATTATAGGTGTTGAAAAATTGGTATCATAGTTTGGTTCCTTATAAAAAGCCTAATAGATTAAGGAAGATCTTGGAGGTTGAACACATGGTTGATAAAAATTATCCTATTCCTCTAGAAGAAATATTTTCAATTGCATACATAGAAGATGGTTGCATGGTTGACAAGTTGCTCTTGAAGATCTTGACAAGGTTGAAGGTGCAATTCTTTTTTTGAAGGAAATTCTCAAGGAGGCAAATGAATGCATCAATAAATTGACATAACAAATTAATAAATTCAAAGAAAGACATGAGTAAGTCAATGAAGAATTGAGAGATGAAAATGAAGATATCACTGGATTGAAAGTGTGAGTGGAAGAAAAGAGAAGAATCGAGGAATGTCTGAATGCTATGGTAAAAAGCAAGACTGATGAATGCACAAGACTTGAACAAGAAGTGGTAAATCAAAGATCAAATCTTGAAAAAGTGATAATTCATGAGGAAAAATTCAAAACAAGATCTACAATGCTTGATTAACTAATTGCAAGGAACTAACCTTCTAAAGATAAAGGAGGTTTGGGACTTGAAGAAGGAGAAAGCTCAAAGGCTAGCCAGACCCCAAATAAGGTTGAAAATCAAGAGAAGCCTCAAGGAAATGATAAGTAAATCAAGAATCAAAGGAGCAATGCTAGAAGACCCCCTATCAGACAACCAAATAGTCAAAGGTACCCATATTTTAATGGTATTTTATTTTCTTACAATAAATTAGGACATAAGGCAATAAAATGTAGAAGTAGAATGAACCAGAATGTTGGATTCTTCTTCGGACAATGTTTTGCATGCAAGAAATTTGGACATAGAGCTATTGAGTGTAGAAATTAGATGATGAATAGATATAATGTTGGTAGAATGGTTTAATATTTCAATGGTTACTACTATACATGCAATGTATTTAGACACAAAGCTAACCAGTGAAGATCCAAATTGAATAGAGGTTAGTTTGGTCATAAAAATGTTGTATGCTATAGTTGCAACAAACCTAGACACATTTAAAAAAAATTCAAAAGTAAAAATGGAAGACAAACTAATCTGGTAAAGAGAAATGAACCCATGAAGAAAATTGATCCTATTGAAGTAAAGAGTGAAATGGTGAAGATTTGGAGAAAGAAAGAGGAATGTGAGAAAAAAGATGAATCAAGAAATACAAATATATCTGTACTTTCCTCTAGTGCAAATAATTCTCTTGAAAATTAAACCTAAGCATGGGCTTAGGGGGAGAGATAAAAAAAAAATCAAACAACCACCTATAAATATGAGGTGCCAAGAAGTGGCACAAGGATATGTGGTGAAAAAAAATATTCTTAAGCATTTGGAAAAGAAATTGATAGAAAATATGAAAATATGAAGAAATGCAAAGCATTTTAGGGTTTACAGTGTATTGGTGAAGGGTTTATCATCTTTATGGAAATTGAAGCAATTAATGCAGAATTAGGGAAAATCAGAAAGGTTTAAAGTGAGTTTCTAGGTTGATTTTAATCACATTTGCACATTTAAAGAAATAAAACTGAGTTGAAGGAAATTTGAAGGTGATTCAAAGAAATTTGGTGTAGAGTACTCAAACCCTAGATCCCATTGTGCACATAAAAGGTATTTTGGATTACTATGCTTTGTGGGTTTGAAATAGAATTGTTTTCATAAGAATTTGAACTTGAATTGAAGTTAAAATAGCTACCCCAACCATTGTTAACATTGTTGAGAGGCCTAGACCAAAATTCAAGAGGTATCCAATGAAAATATTTGGCAATGACCCCAACGGTGCCTTCTCAAAGATTCCATATAGGGTTTTACCTATAGAAGATAATAGGGCTTACATACATGGGAAATTGGAAGAGTATAATCACCTGAGAATCACAAAAATTTGGACCAATGAGCTTACTAGAGATAACCACCTAGTGAAACCATAATATATTAACTTAGTGCGAAAAAATCTAGATGTTTGGAATAGGTTCCTCAATTATAGCAATGAAGTTGATTCCAAGCATGTAAGGCTAGCACTAAGTAGGCTACATAAAAAATTTATATGGAATGACTTGAATTGACTCATAAGCAAGGAACTGATCAAGGTTGTTATGGGATTGTGTGATACCGAACCTGTACCAGTACTTAAGTATGTGAAGAATGAAGTTGTTATAGAACTCACCAGTTCCACCTATGAAAAAATGGATTTGGAAACTATACCTATCTAGAATCTTGCTATGAAATATGCTTCTATGGTGATAGGTCACAAAATCTACTTCACAAATAGGGAAAAATCGGTATCGGCTACTGCTATCTATGTTGCACATGAAATAGTGGTGAATGGAGAGGATTTTGACTTGTGTGATTTTCTTTGACAACAACTTCTCGAGAATCTAAAGTTGACAAGAGAAAGAAATATGCCTTCAAGTCTAGAACTTTGGAAGTATGTTTATTGTTTTACTTCTTGAAAGAACTTCCAAGAAGGAAATATGTTATATGATATAAAAGTAGACCCATGGCACATCAAATTCTAAACTACATGCATAACTTAGGAAACTTTTAGGCACAAGATGATGCCCTGACTATATTCTTTGTAGTTTTTCAGAAGAATATGCATGAAAGGGAGGGAATTTCCCATAAACTAGTTGAAAAATATGAAAAGGAAATTATTTTTCTTGTTACAATTGATGAGTGCATTATTGAGGTTGTTGAACTAAGAACCATTTGGATTGCACCTCTTGGATATGAAGTTTCTAAAAATAAGGTTGATGGATATGTGGAGTTGTTGCTCAAAATTCCTAAAGAACCCTCACAAGCAAGACATGGGACATATGAGGAAAAAGTATTAGAAGTACACATGGAACTAAAGAAAGATAAGATACAAAGGAGAGCAAGGAAAACAATAGAAGAATGGGCCGAAAAGGAAGTTTACACTGAAGAATAGATTAAGGAGGCTAGAGAAAGAGAAGCTAGCATGGCAAGTGAATCCTTTGAACTAAGGAGATCTGGAAGAAAAACTTCCACCCCTGCATCTACACTACCTAAGTCCTTTGGTGTAGTTGCAACTACTATTGCAAAAGGAAATAAGGTGGAGCCTAGTGCTCTGGTAATTAAAGAATTCATTGAACCCTTTGGACCTAGCACAAGGACAAGAAAGAGGAAGAATGTGCATCTAGTAGCAACCCTTGCCACCTCTACAAGGAGAAATAAGAAAAAGTCTTTTAGAGAATTTAAGTGTAGTTGTTGAAGAAGAAATTTAGCTTGGGCTATAACATGAGGAAAAACTAATAAGAAAGAGAAGAAGCAGTGCTACTACAAATGGTGAAGGTGCTTCACAAGAGGCAAGCACTAGAGCTAAAAGGAAAAAAACTAATATTGTGGACACTTCTGAAGAAGAAGAAACAAAAAGAGAAAAGGAAGCATTCACTGTACACATTCATGAGAAGCCTGAAAAGAAGACAAGAAGTTAGAGGGAGGCCCTTTGGAGAAAAAGAAAACGAAGGAGAAAAATACTCCTCCAGTAAGGGCTTTTACTCCTATGAAGGTTATATTATGATAATGTGTTAGAAGCTACTATAAAATTGTATGAAGAATTGGATGAATAATATAGGAATACAATCATTGAAGCTATCATTAAGTACATTATTTTTTTAGAGACTAACATGAGTAATATGAAGAAGAAGGTTCCTAGAGTTGTGTGGGATACCTTGATAGTAAGAAGGCATGAAGCTATTGAAGCAGACGATAAAATGAAGTTTGATGCCTTAAATTAAATAGGATCCTCCTTATTTGAGGATGATAAAGCTACTTTGATGGAAGTATATACTAAGGAATTAAGAGCCAAACAAAGAGTTACTATTCATATGGGAAGAGAAAAGGATCAAGTGGACAAATTGAAGTAGGAAATGGTAAAGATTGTTAAGGACATTGCTGAGAAGTTTGGGATGATAACTGCTTCTACATCTGGTACTACTCAAGAAAAGGAGAACGTAGAAGAAAAGGTTACTAATGCAAAGGAAAATATTCCTCTTGATATAAATTTTATAGTATTCAAAGAGGTCATGAAAGAGAAGGAAATAGATGACCATATAGCTGAAGAAACACCATTGTTTGATATTATAGAAAATTTGGTGTCCTCACGACCATCGATAAATGAAACACATGCTTCCCCATAGAATTTTTTTCATCCAAAAGATACTCATGCCTACCAATGCTGGTGAAAAAAAAAGTACAAAATAAGAAAATAAAAGAATGATGCAGATGGTACTGAGGACCACTCTAATAAACAAAAAGAAGATCAGTGAAAGAAAATGAAGATAATAAATATGTAAATGGTGAAGAAGAATAAGGAGAAAAAGAAAAGAACAATAAGTTAGAGTGTAAAATAGTTGAGTTCACTCATGGGTGTCAAGGTAAAACAATTGAGTTCACTCTTGATAGAGTGTACATAAGGGACTTAGATACTAGGGATATTTTTTTTATCGGGGTGGTTGATCATTCATCTTGTGTGTATTTCATTTCCCATTTTTCTTCAAAAGGTGATAATGTTCCTTTGAGTGCATCACACACTCCATAGAGTGTGAACCATGTTTGTGAGGATAAGTTTGGTCATATACACCTTGGTATTCTAGAGACCAGTGTTGAGATTCCTACTCCATCTCCTGCTTCTTCAACTAGAAATGCTTCTATTTAGTAGGATGATCATAGTTTTTTCAGATCTTGCTTTGTGGGATGAGTATTTGATAGGTATCTCTAACCTTTTTGTGGAGTCTCATACTACAAATTTGGTGGACATACTTGTGGGGCTTTCTCTCCTATTTGATGACAATTTTAGCACAATTGTTATACCATCTACTTTGTCTTTGGAGATTGGCATTCATGAGTCTACTCATTCACTTGATTTGTCATGTTTCTTTCCTGAGTTTGACCATGATTATGTTTTGGCTTATTCAAGCTTCGAGACTTCATCCTTCCTCATTCCATTTGGACATAGAGTGGCTTCTTCATCAGCTTATGGATTTATTTTTTCCTAAGGGGAGATGTGTTTCTTGTATACATTGGGTCATCTTTTATTTTCAATAATTCTTCATTGGAATTGGAGATTCTTCATTGTGTGGGAGATATCATATCTCTCTTCTTACCTCTTATGGGGGGGTAATTGATTGTATATACATGATGGATGTAGTCCTTGGGGGGTATCATTGAGTCCTCCATACATCATGTTATTTTGTTTTATTTTATCTCTTTTGGAGAGGAGTTTTGTTCCACATGGTTTTCTCCTTTTTATCTACTTGTGAGATATTGTGTTGATTGCATTTTCATTTGCATTGTAAATGGGTACCTAACATATCCTAGTAGCCGGTACTCATCTCCATCTTCATCTTTGTATATTTTTCATAGAAATTCTCCCTAAGTTGCACTTAAGGGGGTTTTGGCATGAATAAATATCTTGTACCTAGCTAATTTACTCACTAGGTAATTAGGGGAAATATTCACACGTTAAGTTTAATCAAGATAAAATATTCTTTCCAGAAGTCTTAGTTGACTTTTCTAGAACTTATCTTAGCTAGCTAGTATTTCTTGATTCCTAGGTAGTTAGTTTGTTAATTGTCTCATGTAATAGGATTAAGAAACTTTTCATGATCTTATCTAATCCTATCTCTCTAGCTTTCCTTTATAGGAAAGGAATCTCATGTATATTTTCATTCAATAATATTCAACCAATATTCAATATTACATTATTGAAGCAAGTATTTTTCCTATTATCTCTCTTGTGGATGATGTTTTGTTCTAGCAACTATTCCTGGGGCTGTTGAGGGGTCACCATTTACTCCCATAAGATGATGATGACAAGGAGGATGAAGATAAAGATAAGAAAAAGGAAAATCCCTCTAGTGAAGAAGAAAAAGAATAGAATGAAGAAGAGTCTGAGGATAGAAAGAATGAAGGAGATGTACAAAAGACCATGGAGCTACCCAAGCCCTCCAGAAATCTTCTGGTAATCCTCTCAAGGTTATTTTATCTAGAAAATAAAGGTTCCAGCTAGCAATTCCTCCTCAGTTATTATAGCTCCTAATGTATCAAGGAAGTGTGGATCTGGAGAAGACCTCACCAATTCAGAAATTGGAGCTTGGAGATGTCTTTCATGCTTCTAAAAGAAAAGAGATAATTAAGACTCATCAAAATAGAACAAAATTAATAAATGAGGTTATACAAAATTTACAGACTGCTACTCCGGATACTTCAAATGATAATTCCTTAACTTCTATGGAAAATCTCAATTTTTTGGTTGATTCTCTTAAGGAGTATGCCTCTAGTTTGAAATAATAGACTGAAAAAGAAGTTGAAACAAGGTTTTTAGAGAAGAGGCTACTAGAGTTACAAGATAGATGTGCATCAGTACTTAGCAAAGTGGAGAAAAGCATAAAGGAAGTTCAAGAATGCGAGGATGAAGAGGAATTTTTTTTTGTATTGCTTGAAGTGGCCAAATAACACTCAAAGCATTAAGGACTTAATGGACTTGTAAAATAGAGTAAAAACTAGGTTAAGGTTATAAATCATCAAAAATAAAACCATAAAGCCCTAAAACAACAATGAAGCACAATCCAACATAGAAACATAAATATAAAGCAATATTACCTATGCCATGGTTGATTCACCTCCATTATCCTTCTTCATTTTTCTTAAATTTGAGTGTGAAATAAAGCCTAATGATAATGATAGAAAAATATTGAAGATTGTACTTGTCTCCTTAAGTGTAATTGGACTCAATGTAGTCTAGGTAGCATCAACTATGTAGGTTTGAAATGACAATGATAGGTGTCTTTTATAGAAAGTCAAATTGGAATGAATGGATGAGATTAAAAGCCAATTAGACATGTCAATCAATGGCCAAAATTGAAAGTTCTAGTATGAAATAGGGGAAAAGTTAGGGAAAAGATAAGAATGAATGACTGAGATTGAATTATAAAATAATTCAATCAAGGGTGGAAATTGTTCATGAGACAAGAGGAGATAATATTGACATGGATAAAGAGGTTGGCACAAAAAAAGAGGTTGCTGGAGGAATTTAAATAATTATAAAAGTATTTAGTAGAGGAGGGAAAGTGAATAATTAAATAATGAAAACATTATATTTAATTATAGAAGAAGTGGGAAAGTTTGACTTTTCAATTAAATAATGATTTAATTCAAAAGTGGGAGAAAAAGATAAATTAGTAAGTCATTAAATAAATAAAATTTATTTAATTAATGAATAGAAGAAATAAGATGAAATAAATGAATTAATTAAATAATTAAAATTATTTAATTATTAAGGAAGAAAGGGGGATAAAATAGTGTTTGTAGGTCTAGGATAATTTTTAGTACTATTTAGGCTTTCCCCCTCTTTGATAGAATGTAATTTATCATGTTGTGTCAAAGAAATTTAGTTCAAAAATATGCCTCAATGTAAACAAGATGGACCCATGCCCCCTTGAATATTTTTTGCAAATTGAAAAAATTGAAAATTATTCCAATAAGCTAAATTGACACCCAATAATGTGTTTGTGACAAAAGGATTAATTTCTAGGACCTTAGCAGTGATAATATTAGGCGTTAGGACCCTTCAACAAGTGTAGCCAATTAAAAACCTAACCCAAACCCTAATAAAGATGAGGTATAAATACAAATGGAGTGGTGAATTGGGCTCATTTGTGCATTTTCAACCTTAGTGAATAGAGAGCTCTAAAGAGACTTAATACCAAAATGTCACTGGTTCCACATGATGCTCACCACATATTTCGAGTAAGGACCTTTTGATGGCTAGAGGGATCTATGGACTTAGTAAGTACTCCATATCCACTGTCATTTTTTTGATTTTCCATGGATTTAGGGTTGTGAATGTGAGCAAGCAGATGTGGTGAACATCGTTCATCAAAACTAATATCGTGTGCACTACATGTGACGGTAGTTCACTACATCTGGTCGATAGACCACGATTATAGATAGGGTTTCAAGGAATGTAGTGAGGCACAACTATGAAGTGCACTGCATTTTCTTCTTGCACTGCATATGTGGTCAAGAATGACGTAAAATCAAAAGTGAGTCACATGTGCATGATGGAATGATGCATGTGATAAAGTGGCATGCAAGTGTTTAGGGGTTAACCGCAAGTGAACCTAGCAAAGAATATGATGAGGCATGTGATGCAAATGTAAATGTTCAACACATGCAAAAACGTGACGCATGTGTTCAATAGTGTGACATAATTGCTTGATTTAAGTTTTGGCCCAGTTTAGGATGAAATTTCTTTTGCGGTTTGGGTTCAATAGGTTTGACTAGGGTTTTTTATTGATTCAATTCTTTTTTCTTCTAGTCATATGTTATACTTGCCTCGATTTACACTTGAGAGTCTCGATCGTATACATTCAGGTTGTAGGAGTAGTTGATTGAAATTGAGAAGCATCATATCATCCACCTAGGCTTATATTATGTGACATACATGCCCACCATTAGGGTGAATAGGGGACTACTAACTACACCTAAAAATACATGGAATTTAGAGACATGCTCATTCCACTTCCTTACTTGGGAGGCAATAGTGACACTAGAGGATGTCTATCAGATTTTGGGACTTCCTATCCATGGAGAGTGGGTGAGATATGATCTAGAGTAGGGATATCGATCCATTGAGGACCAGTATGAGCATGAGGACGTTGCGCAATTAGGTGTTGAGGATTATGAGATAAAGTGGGAGTACTTGGTAGAGAGGTATGAGAGATGGGACTGCATTTTATGTATGTTCATCATCGAGATCATTATTCCAGACCATCGATGGCATGGGTTTCTAGTTGAATAGGGTGAGTTGCTCATAGGGATGATGTCCAAGGGCACAATTTATGCATGGGATCCCTACTTATTAGCCATTTTATACTTTCAATTGCATGACATTTCCTCCACAACACTTAGTCAATCAGATGTGGGGTGAATTTATTGATGATTTGGGAATGGAAGCATATCAATGTGTTTCATCCATCAGTGGGTAGAAATTTGGTTGAAGGGGTTCATTATGTCTACATGTATGGTGGAGTAGTGACTAATACCCATGTTGGAGATATGGGATATTGGCATCATGGTATCGACTGGCTTGCTAGTTTCATATGAAGGCCTTACGACAATTGCTAGTGGTGGGTAGATGAGGATGAGCATTTACCATGGTATAGAAAATCGAGATTCTTGATTGGATAGATAGTCCAATTACAACATATCATTGAGAAGTATTTTCTAGAGTAGGTGCAAAGAAATTTTGGGGAGGCCCAGGGTGTGCCTAGAGGGTAAATAAATTTTTCACGGTCATCGCATGATAAACAACCATGGAGACATATGATACTAGTGGTTGTGGCTAAGCAGGGCACAAATGCATTGTAGCCTATGTAATAGGGATGGAGAGACAGAGACATAGATTTGGGCACTATGCCCTATTATGATGGATGGTGGGCTACTCATAGGATTGACCCATATACTACTCTAGATCAGCTAATTCCAATAAGCATTGAGGCAAGGGCTCACGAGGTTGATTCAAGGGTCAAAGAGGGAGGGGAGAGGGAGGATGAGGAGATGGAGGGAGGCATGATGATGGTGGGGGTGGATGTAGAGGTATAGGAGGTTGATATTGATAGAGGAGGGTGAGGGGATAGTGAGTGGTGGAGGAGGAGCATCGAGATAAGGGACCACTTCTAGATGTTGGTCAACATGATGTAGTCATGGAGGATGCAGAGATAGAGGAGGATAGACATGAAGAGGGGAGATAGGAGGAGGAGGAGATGGTATAGGTAGAGAAATTCCTCTGAGAGAGGATTGTGATGGTAGAGGATATTGGAGAGGGACTAGAGGGGGTGTCAATCAAAGAGGAAAATGGTTTAGTGGACTAGAGGATAGAAGACGTACAGTCACGACTAGATGTTGTGAATTCTAGGATACAAGCCTTGAAGGCGAAGATGGGGGCACTAAGGACAGAGAGAGAAGAATTGGTGGTTTGTTAGTAGTGGCTAATAAGCATGTTATGGACTTCATGGCTATTCTTAGTGGGTCGACTGTAGACATGGCTCGAGAGCTCCAAAGATCTAGCAAGAGGGAGCAATACCATTGAGATCTATATGAGGCTATGGTACCACCTGAGAGGAGAGAGTCAAGTGCTACAAAGGTCATGAGTAGATCTTAGAGCAGGTCACACAACTGAAATTCAAAGAGCATTGGGGGTGTTTCAAGAGTGAGATGGTATTCTCCATATGAGCAGCCTCCATCTAATCATAGGTCATCAGGGTCTCCATGGTGAGAGGAAAGATAACCATCATCGAGACCATCACCCTAAAAAGATCAAGGTAGCTCTAGCTAGATCATACTTTAGTATTGTATCAGGACACTTATATTTTTGACCATCAAGCCTATGAGCTCTATTTTTGGGAGACATCTTGATATTGTATAGTGAAACTTTTTGAGATATATATATATATATGTGATGTTAGAAACCAAGATCAGACATGCAAACTAGAAAAAACCTTCCACAAGAGAAAAAAAAAACAATTTGCATGAAGATGTGCAAATGAATAATATTCAGGAATTAAGAAATTACAAAAGATGAATTGATTTATAAAAGAAAAGTATGCAAAACCTTAAAGGTAAAACCTAAAGTTGACCTAAAATTAGCTCAACTAAATAAATATTACTTATTAATTAAGTAAACTAATTATTATCTGAGTAAACTTAATAAAGTGTAATTAAATAATTAATTACACCAACAACCCCCCTAAGTGCAACTTAGGGAGACTAAAATGCATGCACCTAATGCTAGGATGAATGAATGAAAGAGTGAATGGGTCCCAGCTACAAGGCCATGTTAGGTACCCATGTACAAATGCAATGAATGGGAAAGAGGAGCAAACCTAGTGGGACAAAACCCCCCCTTAATGAGATGACCTACTGCAAAGAAGCACTAGAAGAAAATTGGTGGAGTAACACTAGAATCCTAAACTTGGAAAGCAAGGAAAGATACCTCTTTTTACAAGAAACCATATGAGAGTCACTAAAGGACTCAAGCAGAATCATGAAAATGCAACAATAGACCTGATGCCAAGGAACACTAGAAAACTCAGAAACTTGAACAACCCTGGAATCCATGAAGCAATAGTAGATGAATAAATGATGCCTCCCATAAGAGGGAATGATATGATGAAATAATCTGGAAGGTATGTGTATCTCAATGCTGATGCCAAAATATGACTAAAACTGATCCATAGGAGCAAGTACCATGAAGATTATGAAACATTAACCATAAAATGAATGGCCCTCAAACTAAGATGTGACCTGATGTGAATCTGATTTGATTTAGGATCATTAACCATAGGCTCTCAATCTAAGACGTGAACCGATGTGAACCAAAATGTGTCAAGCTATGAGCAAGATGTGGCCAAAAGAAACAAAAGAATCCATATACAACTCATGTGAGTTGTCATCAATATGAATAGGAGATCAAAATGCATGTAATACAACTACACTCTTATCAAATTATTATATAAGAAGCCCCCCTAATGAAACTTTATAGAATTTCATTTATTACAATACCCCATGATTGTAAAAGGAGAACATGCAAAATATGCATAAATCAAAGAGAAAATGAAAACCTAACGCATGAAAACAAGAAATAGTGCATGGAAAAACCAATGTTCACATCTGCCTCCATGATTAGAAAATAACCTCAGATCTATGTAGAGGACTGAATCAACTTTCTAGTGCCACTTGAATCGCGGAAACTAGATAATTGAGGTAAAAGATATGTCCTCTGAAGCAAAAACAACTTCATCTGACTTCAAAGACCTACAAAATAAATCTATAGCAAAATCTAGAAAAAAATACCTACACCACTAGATTGGGCTCAGAACCAGCTTTCCAACAGTATCTTGTTTCCGAAAAAAAGACTCTGTATGCTCAAGATATGACCATTTTACTAAAAATGTTCATTTTGGCTTTAAACCAAATATTTTATTAATTTAAAGATTAAAAAATTAATAAAATATTCATTTGTACCTTCATGGCACAAAAACTGAGGTAGCATGGAAATCGAGAGGGCATGAAATTTGAGGCAAAATGATATGAAAACTGAGGCAGCTTAAAAATTCTTTAGGCACCCAAAAAATATGGCATGAAAATCGAGGCATCTGTATGGATTCGTACAGTCGTACGGATTTTTCTAGCAGCATTTTTGAAAATCCCCAAAAAACACAAAAAAATCAATTTTCAGCAAACCTTATCATATTTTATATGAAAATAGGGGTTTTTGGGCCTTTTGAGCACATTTGTGAGGTCCATTTTCCCCTAGCATGCACTGTTTAAGAGATCAAGGCCAAAATTTCTTAAAAAATGATGGAAAAACCCTTCGATCTGCCAAAAAACCACTGTAGTTTCAAACCCTCATGGATCTGATAAATGGAGATGAAAATCAACAAAACAAAAGCCAATCTTAACTTTTTCTAGCATTTTGAATCCAATGGAGATGCTTGATCTGATCCAAAACGCTCCAAAAATAAGCTCAAGGCATGAAACCCTTGAAGAACCCCGAACATGCTCTGCAATGAATTTCTCCAAAAACTGAGAAGGGGCTACAAATCAAGGCTCTAATGCCATGTTAGAAACCAAGACCAGACATGTAAACCAGAAAAAACCTTCCACAAGAGAAAAACGAAAAAAAAGGAAAAAAAATTGCATGAAGATGTGCAAATGAATAATATTCAGGAACTAAGAAATTACAAAAGATGAATTTCTTTATAAAAGAAAAGTATGCAAAACCCTAAAGTTAAAACCTAATGTTGACCTAAAATTATCTCAACTAAATAAATCTTAGTTATTAATTAAGTAAACTAATTATTACCTAAGTAAACTTAATAAAGTGTAATTAAATAATTAATTACACCAACATGCGATACATAATTTTGACAACGAGTATATGATATGTGTTCCTATGTGATTATGCATTTATGATATGTGATGGATTATTATGACGTTTATGCATTTTATATGATTATGTTATGATTATATGCATTAATGCTCTATGGATGACTAGTTTATGTTCTATGCTTATATATGATTCCTAAATGTTAAATGGATGCATATAATTTTATGATGCTATGGATGTGTTATGAATATGATATGATGACTATAAATGCCATGTACATGCCCTATGATGTATGCTTAATGGATTATATATGCAATAATGTGATAATGTGATAATATTATGATATGAAATGCATATGTAAATGCAATGTGATGTTTATTGTGAATTATGAATGCAATGTTATGTATCATTTCCTTCTATATGACACAAATGCGATGTATATATGCAATGTGATGTATGATGATGGATTATGATTATGAAATGATGTAGATGTGTTAATATTCTAAATATGATGCAATGTATGATGCCATATGGATATATTTATGCAATGATTATGTTAGATATTATGCGATGATATGTATGAAATTGTAATTTTGTATGGATGTAGGATGACATGAGATGATTATAATGTTGGATGTCCATACAAAATACATATGTGATATCTATGTTTTTGTATTTTCTTATGCAATATGTATGACCTAATGCATATATGATGATGAATATGATGTTCAAAAATGACAATGTATGAAGGATATTTTTTTGTGTCACAGGACGCCATCAAGATGCAGATAGAAGAAATGTTAGCATGGAGTACATAAATGTTACTATGGCATTAGTGAAGACAATGAAAGATGATTTTTTTTCTTAATAGATGCTAGGAATTGCATTTGATCATAATTGGGAATTAAATATATGGCAAATGGACAATAAACACCATGGTATGACATAAACCAAGGTGTACAAAGTTATCCACTTGCAAAAAATAGATAGTAAAATAAACAAGGAATGTACTAACTCATACTAGGGGAAATGTTTCCCTAGTATTTTTTCCAAGACAATCGACAAGTAGCAGTCAAAATAAAATAGGTCATGAGACATCATCACTCCTCTAAATCCTTCATGGAACATCCTTGAAGTAGCTAGTAATATGACACAAAAGACAAATTGAAAAGATAAGAAAAATTAGATCAACAAAGTCAACATCCATTCAGATTGTTTTCCAATGTATGATTGACTAATTGATTGATGGGTTGATTGTTTGACAATGCCTAGTTTCAAGAGAGGAAACATGTCATATAAGACATCAAGTCTGGTTTTGATCATGCAACCACCTATATAAGGAAAACAATAGAGTTTGATAGATGATAATGTGTAGTTTCAGGAAGGACACATCCTATATAAGACATAATTTATTGATTGATTGTTCGATGTAGATTTGATGTTTGACTGATTTGTCAATTGATTGATTTGGCTTGAGGACTAGTTGGATTGTTTGTCTTGTTGATTCATGATTTGAGTTGAGATTTTGATTATTGCTTGCATCTAATTTATTATGACTGACCTAACAAACCCTAAAGGACTAGCCTCGAGCCTCGGGGGCTCATCGACTAGTGGTCTTGCCTATGTAACAATGTGTAAAGACCTCGTAGTTTGATAGGACTTTGACTTTGATTTATTTATTATGGACTAATGCATGGTTGAATTTATTTGACAAACCATAAAGGACTGACCTAATGCCTCGGGGGCTCATTGACTGATGGCCTTGCCTACATTATACACACAAAGGAAATGTAGTTCAATTGGACTAAACTAACAGGACTAACTCTAACTTTTTTTTGGGGATTTTTAAAAGTTATTTGGATTTTTTTCTATTTTTGACATGTTTTGATTATTTTTGGAGTTTCGAAGTTTTTCAAAAAAAAAAATTGGAAATTTTGGAATATTTGATGTTTTTGGATTTTGGAATATTTGGATTTTTTGAAATTTTGGGAATATTTGATTTTTTTTGTTTTTTAGGAATATTTGAGTTTTTTGGATTTTTAGGAATACCTTTTTTTTTAATTTTTGACATGTTTTGACCACCAATATCAAGTCTAGGATCCTTTTAAGATGTAGGTTAAGTACTTGCCCCCAATCAGGTAGAAGACCAATTTATTAGGGGTGGAAGCATTATTGCGGGTGGATATGGAAGGTTGAAAGATGCATAATGTCCATCATTTGAGGCTATGAAAAGGACAAAAAAGTGCTATTATGAATGGATGTGAAAGTGTGACAAAAAATTATTATGAGTGATAGTTGAGAAACTAGATAGAATGATTGTAGATGATGGAGTGAAGATTGACAACACATGGCACTTGTTTTCTAGGTTTTCCCCATGGTACTTATCCAAAGTGCCACTGAAGTGGTTTTCACTATTGGACATATTATTTCTCTTTAATATTTCCTTGATTTTTTTATTTTTTGGTGTCACCAAGATGCCTATTTTCTAGGTTTTTCATGATAGTGATGATTTTTTATGTTTTTCATTTTTTTGTATTTTTTAGGTTTTGACACAGTTCTCTAAAGCTAGGTGTAGAATTTGTGCAAGTGAAAATTGTTGATAGGCTTTGACAAGGGTTCCCCTTTAGGAGTTGAAATTTGATATGCTCCTGATCTAAAGACTATCATGATGATGTAGGGACCTAACCAATTTGGTTCATATTTTCTTGGTTTCTCACGTTCTTCTTGATTCTTGGGATTTTCCATTAGCACCAGGTTACCTATGTCAAAATTTCAAACCAAGACCTTTTTATAGCTACAACAAATATGATTCTAATAATCGTTCAAATGGACCAATCATTTTTCTCTTGATTCATCTAACAGTTCTAACTCATGTAGTTTAAAAACACGGTACTCTTTGTCATCAATATGCTCTTGCATGGATACCCTCAAGGAAGGTAAATCAACCTTGATAAGTAAAATGGCCTCAAAACCAAAGACTAGTGAATATGGTGTGCCTCCTATGGGATTGCAGATACTAGTGTGGTAGGCTCATAAGGTGGGATTAAGATGAAGGTTCCAGTCATGACCAACGTCATTAACAATATTTTTAAAGATTCAAATGATGGTTTTGTTATATGCCTTAGCTTATGGGTAGTATGGAGTGGAGAAGTGATGTTGGATATTGGAATTTTTACAAATCTGGAAAACATATTGGTTCTTAAACAAACAACCATTGTAAGTG
This sequence comes from Sequoiadendron giganteum, assembly GCA_007115665.2. Lineage (NCBI taxonomy): Eukaryota > Viridiplantae > Streptophyta > Pinopsida > Cupressales > Cupressaceae > Sequoiadendron > Sequoiadendron giganteum. Next base: position 183,456,320 of record CM021102.1, on the reverse strand, counting down.
ATGATGGACTGAGGGACACCATACCATAAAATGATGTAATTAAGGATGAATTTTGAGATTTTTTTTATAGTAATATATGTCATGGGAATAGCTTCAATCCATTTGGTAAAGTATTTGATCGCTGTGATAATGAATTTATGGCCATTGGATGAAGTGGGATGGATTTTACCAATGAGGTCAATTCCCCATTAGGAAAAGGGCCATGGTGACGTGATCAACTAAAGTTCCTAAGTTGGTGCATGTATAAGGTCTCCATGAATCAAACATTGCCAATATTTATTGACAAAGTGGTATGAATAACATTCCATCATGGGATAGTAGTATCCTACATGCATGATCTTCTTAGCTTGGGTCAGACCACTAAATGTGCTCAACATATACCTTCATGCACTTCTCATAAGGTTTTTTGTGCTTCATTGGTATTGAGACATCACAAGAGGGTGTTGTCTAGGCTTCAATGATAAAGAGTGTCACTGATGATGGTGTATCTAGTGGTTTTACGAATGAAGGTCTTGTGTTGGTTGGAAAATAGGTCAAGGGAAATGATTTGGTCATGTAAGTACTCATAAAAGTCTTTATACCAAGGGCAGTTAGTGCCAACAAGCTCGTACACCATATCAGACTCAGGGATATTGAAGGTGGGGTTCAATAGTTTCTCTACCAAGAACTCATATTGTGGCACATTGTCTAGGATATCCAAGAGAGAACAAATTACCATGGCATTGATTTTCTTGTTCTGAATGTGAGGGATCTATTAGAAGGTTAAACTATCAAAGTACTATTTGGAACTATCAACCATTCACTTGTACAAAGTGATATTTTCATCCTTAGTGTCATAGTCATCATTGACTTGTTAGATTACCAGTTGTGAGTCACCGTATACGGTCTGAAGGATTTTTATTTTCCATTTAAGTTCCATGTGTAGTCCTATGAGAAGAGCCTCATTTTTGGTACATGAGAAGGCAATTTAAAATGACTTGGGTATGGTATCTCCTTGAGGGGTAACAAACAATATTCCTGCTCCTGAACCATGGTTTGTATGAGATCCATCAGAGTATAACTTCCATGTTACTATCATTTCCAATGTGAATATAGACTCATTAAGAAATTATAAAACTAGTGGATTATTTTCTTTGGTCGATGCATCTATGAGTTGGTCTACTATGAATTTTTCTTTTAGGGATTTTTGTTCAACATACTAAATTTTTATATTCACTGAGTATCATCACCCACTTAGCTAACCATCCTACTGAAGTTGCTTTGTTGAGAAGATATTTGAATTGATCTATTTTGGTGATGAGAAATTTATGATGGTTTAGAATATAGTGCCTTAGTCATTGAGTGGTAAAAACCACTACAAGGTAAGCACACTCGATAGGACTATAATTTATATCATAACCCACAAGTGCATGGTTGATATAATAGATTTCCCTTTATCCACTTTCATCATAATTTTGTGCAAGTAATGCCCCTAGCACTGATGTTGTTGTTGATATATAGAGTAGGAGATGTCTTCCTTCAATAGGAAACATTAGAACTGGTGGCATTAATAGGTAATCTTTTATATGTTGAAAATCTTCTTGACACTTGTCTGTCCACATGAATGGTATTCCTTTTCTCAACAAGTTTTGGAATGGTTGACATTTTTCTACTAGTTGCATGATGAACCTTTGGATGGACTGGAGTCTTCCTTAGAGTGTTTGTAGCCAACCTATATTTGTGGGTGGCGGCATGTCTAAGATATCTTTGAATTTAGTAGAGTCAACCTCGATGCCTCTTATCGAAGTGATGTAGCCTAGGATCTTTTCTGATGTTACTCCAAATACACATTTCTTTGGATTTTGTTGTACTTTATTCTCTTCTAGTCTCTTGAAAGTTTTGTCCAACACTTGTAGGTGGTCACCTCTTTTCAATTATTTGGATAACAAGTCATCCACATAATCTTCCATGAGAGTGATCATGAGGTTGTGAAAGATCGTGGTCATGGCATGTTGATATGTAGCCCCAACGTTTTTCAACTCAAAAGACATGTTGTTCCAGCTTTATGTCCCCCACAGACATGTGAAGGTTGTCTTGTGCTAGTCTTCAGGGGGTATCTTGATATGATTATATCCTGAGAAACCATCCATGAGAGTTAGCATCTCATATCCTTCTATTAGGTCCATAATGATATCAATATTTGGTAGGGGAAATCATCTTTTATACATTCCTTGTTCAATTCTTAGAAATCAGTATTAGTACAAGATTGGAGATCCTGTTGGTTTCATCATTGGTACAAGATTAGATATCCACTCTACATAGTTGAGAGATCAAAATGAATCCCACATCCAATAAATTATTTAGCTCATCCTTGACTAGTAGGGAAATTTGTGGATGCATTTTCTTGAGTTTTTTCTTGACTAGTTTAGCATCGGGAAACAATGGAAAATGATGTAAAACCAACTCAGTGCCTAAAAAAGGCATGTAAACATAGGACCAAGAAAATTTTATTTTTTTCTCTGTGAAGAAGGTGTGAAAACTAGGTAGTCCCATTTCTATTAATGATGATGCAAAGTGGAAAATCTTAAGATTTTCATCTGTGCATGTATTGATCTCCATAGTCTTTTCCACTAATAGGGGTGATTTCTCTTAGTTTATGGGAACTAAGTCCAACCCTCCATCCTTAGGCACCTCAGAGAGGTTTTCACCCTTGGATGTGTCATTTCTTTTTACTTTTTCATGGTCTAGAGGCACCTTGTGGTTTTCACCTAGAGACCTTTCCATTTTTATTTTTTATTTTTCACTTTTGTGACTAGGGTGGACATAATCCCCAAAATAGGTTGTGTTTTCAAGTCTGTGTTAAAACCAACTTTATGATCTCCACTAGGAATTCCTTCAAATAAACCTATAAACTCTGCAATTACTTCATCATTTTCAAATACATCTAGGATAGGTGGTCCTTGTTCGTCCCAATCTATTAATTGTGGGTACACTAAGGGAATGCCATCATCAATATTATCAAGGCTTAGTGAATGCGAAAACAAGGTAAAGATAGATGTGTTGTCAGGATCCCAAAAAAATCAATCCAAGCATTGTCTTTGGTTGAGCAGTTGGATAGGTCAAGTTCTTTGAATGTCTCATCTAGATCATAGTGATTGGAAGTACAAGAGTCACACTCCCATTCATTGGAATCAGTCTCATTATGGTAGTCTTTGGAGTTCTTGGATGTCTCGATGTCCTTTGAATTACTCACTTGCTCACTCAAAAGTAGCTTAGTAGGAGGAGTGCTAATATTTAATGGTTTGAACCCTAGCCCTAAGTACTTTGGTCACTTATATTGTAGCAAAGGTTTTGTCATCCCATTTTTGTGTAAGCCTAATCCATTGTATCCATCCTAACCTTTGTGTTACATTATTTCAAAGCCTTTTCCATATTGTTTGGTTGGTATTTTTTTGCGTTCAATGTCTTCTTCTTCTTTGTACAACCATGCCGAGATATCTTCTTTATTGATGGTTTCTTTGCTCGATTCTCCCTATTTTATGAAAGTAGTAGGGGATACTTGAATAGTGACTTTAGCTTCCTTCTTGACTGCTAATGGCTTGCCATATGACTTTGGATATGAAGATTATTGGCTGACACAATAGGATGTCTTGATATGATACTCTCCACACCCCTTGTCTTGAACCTAGATCTTGGGATCAAATGTTGGAATTTTGGAAGTGGGTGTTTTTCGTAAGGTGGAAGGATCAACATAATGATATGAAGTGGATGATGAAGCTTCTTTTTTTAGTGGAACTTTTTGTTTGAGTCTTCCTCTTAGGTTACTGCAATACTCAAAAGGGTCAAGATCACCAGCTATTATGATTTTAGTGTCGTTGTAGTGAAAATTTAGGCATTGATTGTAGGTGGATGATACGACCTTCATGGAATGGATCCATAGTTAGCCAAGGAGAATATTGTAAGGGAGATCCAGGTCCAACACTTAGAATGTGGTGTCCAATATTGTGGGGCCAACTCTGATTGGTATTGTTATGACACCCTTGGAATAGCTCTCTTCATCATCATAGGATTTTATGATAATGCTCTTTGTCATGTCTCCACAAGCTTCAAAGAAACCTAATGCCTTAATCAATTTAAGAGTGCAAATATTCAATCCTACTCCATCGTCTATCAAGACTCGTCTAACTTTGTGTTTGTGAATGTAGATTTATAGATACAAGGAACCACTATGATTGGACTTTTGATATGTCTAGTCTTGGTTTGAAAAGTGACGTGATGGGTGTTAGCTAAGTATCCCACCTTTTTTTGGAATTGATTGACATCAAGGTCAATAGGGATGGATGTGTCTTGCAATGATTTTTCTAGAACAACTCTATGCTCAAGGGACTATATGAAGTAACTCAAGGATGGATATTTGAGCAGGTGTCTTCCCTAAAGGGTCTTATAGGTTATATTGAGACTTTTTTTGTTGTTTATGGGGAGCACCATGTAGGTTCACCTTGGTTCGTCATGTGTTTACAACACATTCTAGTGGCTTCTTAATGGTGATGGTATTGACCTAGTCATCCGCGACTCAAATATGATTTATAGGAGTGTATTCATGCACAATATGAGTATAATTAGCATGATTATTGGTCTTTAAACATGAATTGGAGGTATTTCTTATCCCATGGTCTTTTAAAGGAATCTTAAAAAATTGTATGATCATTGTTAGAGGTAGGTTGTTGATTATCCACTTCTATCACACTATTTTCGATTAGGTCTTGGATTATGTTCTTTAGTTGTTGACATGGTAATTTTGAGTATCCTTTGGTACAATGATAGGGTAAGTGCAAAAATATTGGGGCCCCAAAAGGAGTCTTAAGTGGCCACTTTTTTTTCTTCTGAAATCAGTAAATACTAACCTTGGATGTGAAATTGAGGATAGTTACACTCAAAAAAATTAGATGTAACAAAAAGATGATTGTAGTGCTCCAAGTCTACTTTCTAAAATACTATTTTTTTTAATGGTAGAGATTAAAGGGTTCAAAAGAGGGAGCCAAAAAAATTGGTGTTGTTTTTGTCAAAAATATCATGGCATAGTGACTTTTGTGGTTCCCACAAAAGGTTAACTTTTTTTTGGTATTTTAAAAATCACTTCAGTGAGAAATTAGCAGTAATGACTTTAAGAAAGCCCCCTCAAAAGAAGATAAAAATTCCTAGCGAATGTTTCAATTTTTTAGGAAAAAATATTAATTTCTATTGGTGAATCTTTCTTTTTTTTTTGAAAAAACATTAATTTTATTAGCATTTTTTCTTACATCACTAAAATTTTGTAGAAAATTTTGGTGAATCTTGAAAAAATAATAGGAAAATGCATTAATTATGATGGCGAATCTATCCAATCTAAAAATAATTCTCATGGAAAAGTAGGGACTCGAGGGTGGAAATTATTGATGGGTTGAAGGGGTGGACTATATATTTACTTTCCACCATTATTTTAAAATATAATATAATTTCTCTCATTGTATTCTACAAGGTAAAATGTACCCATGATCTGTAATTATAATGGGGCTTAAAATTTATTTTAGATCATTGATCTAATGACCCTCGTTGTACTCTATGAGGTAAAATTTACCCACAATGTATAATGCTCATTAGACCCAAAATTGTGGGTCCCATGAGCATTACAAATCATGGGTACATTTTACCTTGTGGAATACAACAAGGGCCAATAGATTATATTATAAATCAATGGTGCAAACTAAAGAAATTAAAAATATGGTCCTAAAGAAACTAATAATTATGATTATTATTGGCGAATTAATATAGATTTCTACTATAATTTATTAATTTTAGGCGAATCTAATCTAATCATGTATCGAATGTTGTGGCGAATATTTGAGTTAAATTTTTTTAATAAAATAAATTATTTGGTGATTTAAATAAGACTATAATAAAATTTTGTAAAAATGTGGCAATTCAAGTCATGTTGTAGCTCAAACTATTAGCCAATTTTGGATTCCCAAATTTCAACTATTAGCCACTAAATAATCACTAGAAATTAGCTAATAGCATGTAGTTTATGCCTAATTTTTATGATAATTTTTTAATGAATATTTTACTTTTTACTAATTTTCAAAGTGGACACTCCCTAAAAACTAGAGTTTTGGCCATGCTACCCTCATTAATTTTTGAAAATTAATTGAAAATCATTTTTTTTAATATGCACATAGAATGGAGTCTAGTTTCTAAAAATGTAATTCATTTGAAATTTTGATGAATGGTTAATTTATAAAGAAAAAATACCAAACAATGGTTTTTGACAAAGAAAAAGACACACAAACAAAATAAATTAAAGATGAAAGTCTTAACATTGTCAAAATGTTAAAAAAATTACATCGTTAGATAGCTAAGAGAGAGCCTAACATTGCCCAGGTGTTCAATTTGTTTGACCTTGAAACACATGCAAACCTAATGCTTAGCACAAACGTGATTATGTTACATATTTTATAATTTGCAAAAACACATCTTTGGACATTGGGAAGGAACTCCAAGCCTTTGGGTTGGTATTCCAAAGCAAATACCAAGCCTAAGGCTTGGGTATTCCCAAAGAAAGAAAAAATGCAAGTGCATTGTAACATGCTCACGTTATAACGTGCTCATGTTATAACATGCTCGTGTTATAACGTGCTTCTGTTATAACGTGCTCACGTAGAACATGCTCACGTATAACGTTCTCACGTAGAACATGCTCACATATAACGTTCTCATGTATA
>CM021102.1:183347050-183449483 GCA_007115665.2 Sequoiadendron giganteum | reverse complement strand
GAGAGAGATAGGGAGTGGGAGAGAGATAGAGGGAGTGAGAGAGACCTGAGGGAGGGAGAAGTCATGCGAGGGAGAGACTTGAGAGAGAGAGGGTTGGATTGAGAGGGATTTACCTAGGTAGGGTGGGAGGGATAGTTGAGAGAGGGTGAGAAAGGGAGTTGGAGAGAGAAGGAGTGGTAGATAAAGGGATGAGAGAGAGATAGAAGGAGTGATAGAGGGACCTAAGAGAGGGAGATTGGGTGGGAGGGAGAGACTTGAGAGAGACAGAGTTATTTAGATAGGGTTCTAGAGGGAGAGCAATAAGAGAGAGGGGGTAGGAGGGAGAGACGTGAGAGAGAGAGTGTGTGAGAGAGAGGGAGTGTGAGAGAGAGGGAGTGAGTGAGTTGGAGAGAGAGAGAGTTGAGAGAGATGGAGTGCAAGAGAGTGAGTGCGATTGAGAGGGAGTGTGTGTGTGTGTGTGTGTGTGTGTGTGTGAGTGAGAGAGAGAGAGAGGGAGGGAGGGAGGGAGATATATATATATAGAGAGAGAGAGGGGCTTTGGAGTGAGAGGGACTTATCTAGGTAGGGTGGGAGGGACAAAGGGATATAGAGAGTTATCTTGGTAGGGTTCCAATGGGGGAGACTTGAGAGAGAGATGGGGTGGGAGGGAGAGATACCTAAGAGATAGGGAGAGAGGGGGAGTGCAAGAGAGAGGGAGTTGGAGAGAGAGGGAGTGAGAAAGGGAGTGAGTGTGAGCAAGATAGAGAGAGTGAGTGAGAGAGAGAGGGGTGGAGTGGGAGAGAGGTAGAGGGAGTGAGAGAGAGATACCTGAGAGAGGGATAGGGTGTGGGAGGGAGAGACCTAAGATAGAGGGGTAGCAAGAGAGCGATTGGGAGAGAGGGACTCATCTAGGTAGGGTTGGAGGGATAGTTGAGAGAGAGGGAATTAGAGAGATAGCAAAGGGAGATAGAGGGATGGGAGAGAGATAGAGGGAGTGAGAGAGACTTGAGAGAGGGAGAGGGGGTGGTAGGGAGATACTTGAGAGAGAGGAAGAGAGAGAGAGAGAAAGAGAGAGAGAGTTATCTAGGTAGGGTGCCATAGGGAGAGACCTGAGAGAGAGGGGGGTGGGAGGGAGAAACTTGAGAGATAGGGAGAGAGAGGGAGTTAGAGAGGGAGTGAAGTGAAGGAAAATAGGTTCACCATAATGAAACAAAATGATGAACCCTATTTTCACTCTACTATTTCATTCAATATGTAGGTAATACTATGTAAATGAGTTACATAAATCAAATATAGCCCAAATACTAGTAAAAATACTAGTTTTAAGATGGTTAAATATTGTGTACCTATTACAAAAATTATTTCTTTATACCTCATTGAGGATGCATTCATCGTATCATGAATGGGTCCTAGATAGGGCTCTAAAAAATATATTTCTAGGTTCTATTCCTCTCAGTCTACACTCCCAGATCCTAGTTGGGCACTGTCAGAAAGTTGGAAATAAATCCTATAGCTTAGTTTCCTTGATTTGACAACTTTCTTGGAAACTTTGAAAACTTTGTCAACTTTTTCAAATTTTCTCTCGAAATGATCTTCAACCTAAAACCTACAATAACACATCAAAGAGGAGAAAAATGTTGTTTTGTTAGGAAATACGGTTTTGCATTGGTCAAACCCTATTTTGGTAATTAAACCTTGAAACAAAAAAATGAATAAAGGAATGATGAATGATAAAAATTTAATGTCACAACTCACCAAACGTCAATTGAACTTTGGATAAAAAATCTGCAATCTTGCATGAAATGGCCTCAACGAATGTAGATCTTGATCTTGAAACTTGATGTGAAACAATGCCTTGAATATGCTTGATTGATCTTGAATGCTACATCAACACATTATCTCAACAACATGCATGATGCACTAAATCTTTGAAATGATAATAGGACTCTTGATTGCTGCAATAATCTTCTATAAATGTGCCATTGAATGCCTTAGAAATTCTCTTGATCTCATAAACTTGCTATAATTCTTGAAGACTTGAAATTTCTAGGATATCTTAGATGAAACATAGTGAAATAGCCTTGTATTCATACTTATCTTACTATTAATTCCTAAAATTCAAATATCACAAGCCAACATTGAATCATGGATTTGAAATCATTAAAATACTACCAAAAACATATTCCAAGGAGAGGTTTTAGGTCTAAGTGAGGACCCATTGACCATATGAGGAATGGGCCCTAAGTTACTCACCTAGGACACACTTTGGGAAATATGAAATGTTATGTGAAAGTAGGGTCCCAAGACCTAGTGAGGACCCATTCACCACGTGGTGAATGGGTCCTATGTCACCAACCTAGGACACACGCTTTCTAAAGTTAAGTGGTGTAATATCATTTATGAATGTCAAGTTTTATCCCTTGGAAAATGTAATTAATTAAGATTGTACTTGAATTAAAAGGGCCAATTAAGGCATAATTAACCTCAATTAATTAATAAATCTGTAGGTTAGTGTGTGAAATATAGAAAAAGAGGTTCACCATAATGAAACCAAAATGATGAACCTAATTTCACTAGTATTTTATTCTATTATGAGGATTATAATGCATAAATGAGAATCATAAATCAAAACTATACAATATAGCAATCAAAAGGTAGGTTTTAAGAAGGTCAAAATGCAATGTACCTATTGCAAAAATTTCTTTTTTGAGCCTCACTGAGGACTCATTTTCCTTATGGAGAATGGGCCCTAGATAGGGTTTTGGAAAATCTATTTTTGGGTTTTGTTCTTCAATGTCTGCACTCCTAGATCCTATTCAGAGACTTTCATAAACTCAAAAATAAATACTATAGCTCAATTCTTTTGATCTGACAACTTTCTTAACAACTTTGACAACATTGACAACTTTTCAAAATTTCTTTCCACTTTGACCTTCAACCTAAAAATTGTAATCACACATCAAAGGAGAAGAAAATGTTGTTTGTTAGGGAATGGGGGTTTGCCTTGGTCAAACCCCATTTTAGTAATTAACCCTTTTAATGAAACAATGCATGAAAGGAAATATTAATGAACAAAATGCAATGTCACAACTCACCAATCCTCAATTGAAACCTTGGGGTACAAATCAACAATCTTGCATGAAATGGCCTCAATGTATGTAGATCTTGATCATGAATTTTGATATGAAACAATGCTTGAATAGGATCTCCAATGTTACATTAACACATTAGCTCAAAAAAATTCATGATGCACTATGCCTTTGAAATGATGAAGTGACCTTTGATTTCTACAATAAACTTCAATAATCTGCCCTTGAATGCCTTACAAATGCTCTCTAATTCTCCTAAAATTCTCTTGTGAAAATATTTTGATCTCATGAAAGTCTTAGGTGAAAAAATAGTGAAATAACCGTATATTTATACTTAATTTAACATTAGATCCCAGAATTCAAGTAACACAAGCCAATATCAAATCTAGGATTTGAAATCATTAAAATACCACAAAAAACATATCCAAAGGGGGGGTCCTAGGGTTAATTGAGGTCCCATTCACGATGTGGTGAATGGGTCCTAACACACTTAACTAGTACACACTTCGGGGGATGTTAAATTTTATTTGAAAATAGGGTCCTAGGACCTAGTGAGGACCCATTCACTAGGTGGAAAATGGGTCCTAGGTCACTAACCTAGGACACACACCTTCAAAAATTAAGTTTTCTATAATATCATTTTTGAATATTGGGTTTTATCCCTTGGAATCTACAATTAATTAATAAATCCCTAGATTAGTGTGAAAGTGTAAAGAAACAATTTACAACACTCTAAATAAGGCACCATTAAGTACATTTTATTAAAAAGCGCCCTAAACTTAATGTGAATGTGTAAAACATTACAACACTAAGTCAAGGAAAAATTAAGCTCATTTTAATATTAATCATTCCCAAATTAATTGAGAAAAAGGGGTACTTTTTTTTGCACTATAGTGTGAAAGTATAAAGGTACACCTTACAACACAAAAAATAAGGCACAATTAAGTCCATTTTAATTAAAAGGCCCTAGAAATAATGTGAATATGTGAAATACACATTACAACACTAAATTAAGGCATCATTAAGCTCATTTTATTATTAATTATTCCCAAATTAATAGAGGAAAAGGGCTTCTTCTTTTGTTACTACATTTTTCCTCCACTTTAGTGAGAGTATGACCACATGTAAAACTCACAATAAAGTATGCAATAATGACAAAGATACACAATCGTACAACATCAAAGACCAAGAAGAAGATCAAGCCTAGATTGTCCAACACAATGTGGAACACATCTAAGCTATCAATTTTTTCTCACTCTAAGGTAGTGCAACTCTAGGTTGTCCACTAGGTGAGTCTTCCAATAAAGTGTCTTAGTGAAAAATTCATACCAATGTGTCGTCTCTCACCATATAATGATAAATTCATGCCTATGTGTCAGCTCTCATCATACTAACCATACCAAAGCTATCCTCCTGATAACTTCAATAAGGAGCCACAAAGTGAAATGAAATAAGGGGGTGGAAAATTACAGAATCATATTAGGCTCCCATACCATATCAAATCTATCCTCCTAAAAACTTCAATAAGGTACCATAATGCTAGGTGAGGCTCCACAGGAAAGCAAGGTGTGTTATGCTAGATGGCCTTGAATTAGGGTTTTGGGCTTCACAATGTTAGCAAGAAATGTTATGCCAAACACCTATGAACATTATGTATATAGTTTTTTGTTCAAAGGGGCTTCACTTCATTCATGTATGTTCTTATTCTTAGGGATCATTGTGCCTAATGTCTCCAAGAGAGGACAAGTCAAATAAATATCATTCTCTTGGAGGAAATGAAACCCAATGAAACCACCAAGAAAAGGATGCATCGCAAGAATAAAGAGAATCACACAGTGCAACATGAGTTTCAATGTATGCCCCCACTTTAAAGTGATTTCTAATGTAATTTCTATAAGAAATCTACTTTAAAGTAGAAGAATACATGAGAGATTATTCAGAACACTAGTAGAATTTGGCAAATAAATGACTACGTGACTAAAAATTTTAGTCACAACAACTAAAAATGACTAAATTCTACTATTTTTTTGCAAATCAACTATAAATGAGTAAATAAATGAATAACTTGGTCATCCACTAAAAAATTATTTAGTCATACAAATAAAAGGTAATTAAAAGGAATATTTTAAATTGAAAAATTATTGGTGGGATGCTATTCATTTCCTCTCCATTGCTACAATTGAGAAATTATTGGCGGGATGCAAATATTTCCTCCATTAACATTTCATTAGTTTGAGAGCCAAGAGCCTCACAAAGGAATGTAGAACACATTTTCCATGTATGAAGAGGATTAGGGTTTGAAGCTCGAGCCTTTTGTAGATGTTTGATGGAGAATAGAGGAATTCTTCAGCAAGTATAACTTTAGGACACAAGGATATCGGTAATGTAGTATGACTCAGTGTAGAATTCTTCCCATATTTTGGTGTTTTTGAGCTTATATTGAGAAGCCCTATAAAGCTTCCAAATGTAACTATTTTTTGTTTAAAATGTCATGTAAGGGTTTTTATTCTAGACATTTTTCTTTTCATGCTCCCATATTTTTGCATCCTCCAATACATTCAAATATAAACTGATTGGGTCTGAAATAGACTTTATCTATTTTTTATTTTATTCAGGTAGTACAATTAAAGTTTACCCTCGATTATTTTTTCTTCGTGTGTTGTATTTGATCTACTGAATATATTAGATAAGATTTGTGTTTTTGTCATTTAAGTAAGATTTTTCAGGGATAAGATTATTAGATAACATATATGAAAGCTTCCTTAGATCACATGATAGTTAGCTTTCCACCTCTATTGCATACTTACACAATGGTATGATATTCTTAGATGCGACTTTACACACCTGGGAATTCTCCAAATGTATGAAAAACTAGGTCAGTCCACCACCTGAGTTCCCTTTCTATCTACAAATGGTAAATGATCATGTACAATTCTTACTATATCTAATTATATAGGTCATATATTTAAGCCTAATGTATTTGTACAATGCTCATGCATGGAAAAGTAGACAAGGTTATAGATTTAAGTTTGATCTATTTTGTACTTCTTTTTCATTAAATTTACTCTACAGATGTTTGATGCATCATAATGTAATTGAAGATGCCTTATTTTTGAAAAAAAAAAAAATTTAACATGGCTTAACTTAGAAAACTTGAGGAAAAATATAATTGAAAAGATAATAGATCCTTATTTCCTTTCTTGCTTATTTTTATCATGTATTCCAATATTGCCAACTTCACTATTAAGTAGAAGTATCACTTAGGTTTTCAATTCTAAGCTTAATATATAACAATAATAATACTATATAGTAGGTGATGTTCAATGTTCATAACTCCTCCATGATATTGATGTTTGAGTTAATTTGAATCAAGGAAACATAGGCATTGAGAATAATAATATGACTAAGATTTACTATCCTGCATTTGGATTCTTGTAGTTGTCAAGCCTTGGGATAAATCCATAGTTTATTACATTCACTCATGTTACTATGGAATTAGACAAGTACATTTGTGTACAAGAAACTACTTTTGCAAACAGTGTTGTGATTATTGACATGGATAATCATGTGCCTATGATGATGAAACCTATTATAGGCTTGATTCAACTCTAATGAATCCCAATAGTAGAATTCCTACATTGAAAGGTTTTTTTCGATTCTACTCTTCTTTAAGCATCTTCTTTAATTTTATAATTTGTTACATTACCTCTTAAATATATTTTGTGGATCTTTAATTGTAGTAATACTGTTCTTTTAATTTATATTCACCAATTTAATATATAAAATGTAAGTCCATCAAAAATAAAACTATTTAGTTTCTAGTCGGGTACAAGGTGCTTTCTCACTATTTGGGTTTCTTTCAAGGTGATGCAATTTATATTTTTTTGTTGTTTGCATGTTTTACAACTGTAATTGTAGGGTCACTAAATCATGTAGAGCATTTTTCTTAAAACCTAAATGATATGGTCAACCATATTAGAGAAATTTGACTTATTATAGAATGAAGTACCACTGATTGCAACTATAGTATGTATTTATTCCCATTTGGAATGGTCAAACTAGAAGATTTAGTCAACTAGTAAGAGTAGGAACCTAGCTATTGGAAGGAATATTTTTAAAATTGCAAACAGATTGAGCTCACCTTTACATCAATTTTTTTAGATGTCTATGGGTTTTAAATCCTATTCTAGTAAGGTGATTTATATGACTAAGGGTGGAATAAAATGAAAATCCAAAAAAATGACAAAATTCTCCTAGGCATGAAAATATATATGGCGGTTATTTGACTGTAAAATCATATATTATGTTGTTGTATATTTGTATATATAGTTAGTCTCCTTGAAATTCATGCTTTGAAACATAATTTATTCCTATAGATATTTTTTTTACTGCTTCCTTTAGTATTTATCGCAAGAATATTTAATTGCAAGTGTCCAGCTTATAAGGACCTTCTTTGCATGCACACAATATTTGCAATTGAAACTCAAAATCATAAACATTAGATTTCCATAGTCCATTATAACTAATATTAGATTGGAAAACTCTAGGAGTTTTTGAATGACACATTTTGAATCAAACTACATGATCCATTAAATATCAAGCTGAGTAGGGAGGAATATAAACAATATATAGAACCAACCTTCAAATTGGAAAAATGCAATTTTCAAGGATTATTAGAAAGAATATCTCAGAGAGTAAAATTAAATTTAATGAGAGAAGCATAGGACATAAATAATATATGAAGTTTGATATATCATTCTTAAAATTAGTAAATATTGTGAATTAACTTGATATTATGCTTAAAATTTAATGCACTCTAGAAATCAACAAATTCAAAGGAAAGAATTTAAGCTTGCTATGGTAAAAAATTTGGTTACAATCAAATTAATACAAAGCATAGAAATAAACAAAATGGAATCAAGAAATGATAAGCATTAAAAGGAAAAAATATAACGAGGCAAAGAATATAACAAAGAATAAAGTAAAGAATTGAAATTGCATTTATATAAAAGTTACTAATGCTTTTTTTTTCAATGGCAAGTCTCCGTAAGTTGTAGGGAATCAATATTTTGTGGAGTATTGTAGTCTAATGAAAAATATATTTTGTTGGCTTGGTAAACAATAAAAAAAATTTATGTTAGATTTCATGTGAATTGTCCTTTCCATTGTCCTTTGATTATGCACTATTCTTTCACGAATTTTCATCAAGCTCTTTGTGAAACTAGCTATTTTCTACTTCTTCCAACATTTTTGTATGGCACTCTTCTTAATCATCTCCAACTTGAATGTCTTATCTAAATTTTTTAATACTTCTACAAGTCTTTGTAATATTTAAATTTTCCAAGGTTTCTTCTCATGACCATCACTATTCCTTTTTTCAAGACTGTAGGTATCAGTCAGGTATCTATCCCCCTATAAACTGCGATTCTCCTAGTAAAAAAAAATCATGTGACCAGTGATGCTGGCGTGACACACCCTTTGGTACCACGGGGATGATGGGGATACTAGACCTTGTGACCTCTTTCTTGCAATAGGATGCTTTAGCCAATTGAGCTAGGCCCACTGCCCCATGACCATCACTATTCTCAATCACATACCTCTTCTTCCTTTTTATAGTGACAGTCATGTGGTATTTTACACAATATTTTATTAATCAAATTCACTATCCTCTATTCCTTTCTCATCAAACCTTCAACTTATCCTTCAATATTCTACAAACATATTTTTCTTGAATACTTTTGATAATATCATCTACTGGTCTACAATATTCTCCTTTCCATTTGG
The DNA here is from genome assembly GCA_007115665.2 of Sequoiadendron giganteum. Classification (NCBI taxonomy): domain Eukaryota; kingdom Viridiplantae; phylum Streptophyta; class Pinopsida; order Cupressales; family Cupressaceae; genus Sequoiadendron; species Sequoiadendron giganteum. Next base: position 183,440,631 of record CM021102.1, on the reverse strand, counting down.
CATAAAATCTTGCTACTGTCCACCATTAAGACATAGAGCTTGATTTTATTTCATCAGACTATCCCTTTGTGATTTTGAAGACTATCATATATAAGGTGGAAAAAGAGCATTCATTTTAGTTGTGATTTTGTCATTGTAGTTTGACTTGTGCTTTGATTGTCGCCCTCTATGACTATCCTCACACTTATTCACTACCCATAAAGAGTTGCCATAGGGTAGTCATCATGCTTAGAAGGTTGTATTTGACTTGTCCCTACAATCTCTATCATCTCTTATGACCACATGTATCATGACCTTTTCTATTATCTGCCTCTCCTTTGTTTTCATTATCATAGTTTTGTAGACCCCTTGTATGTTTTTAACTTTTCCCAAACCTATGGGTTGTGCACTATCCTTTGGCACATGACTACCCTTTAGATTTTAATGGATTAATAGGACTATCATATTCATCAAGGACTATTCTTAATACAATGTCATATTGCTTGAAAAACATAAAAATGTCCTCTCTACTGTCATGGTTCATGATTTCTCCTTGTTTTCCTTCCAACCTTTCCCATATTAGACCTACCATACTAGCTTGTATACTATCTACTATTGTTTGAAATTTATTCACTATGTTTTCTATCTTTTTCTTGTAAATTAGAGTCTCAAGACTCACTCTTATCTATGCATACTCTAGTCTCTATGTATTGTATATAAATTTTTTTTATGTCTTTTATCCTTTATCCTCTAGGTTATTTTCTAAGCATCCCATACTCTTTTTTATTTCCTTTCCCATTATTTTTTATTATTCCCTACTTATATGACTATGATATCTACCTTTAGCATGCATCTACACCATCATCTAGGGCTTCTTGTGAAGGATTTAGGAAAATCAATATAGGAGGTGAAAAAACTACAAAGACTCCTCCAAGAATATAACCTAATAAGATGACTAAAAACATAACATATATCATAAATGAATTCCCTAAAAACCATTGAATCTCATCTACCACTTACATATATCATATGTTGTAGTTACAAGTTCCTTGTTAGACATATATGAAAATTTGGAAGCATAGACAAGGCAAGCATATTGTTTCAAAAAGTGCCTCAAAGAAATGTGATATCATGGATACCCACTCTCCTATAAGAACTTCAAGTCATGCATGCAGTGATCTGGGGATTTCTTGCATCACCGCAGGCATGACTTGAAGAGCTTGCGAGAGAGCGAGTATTCTAATTTTGGTGTTGGAGAGTGATTGAGGAACTGGTTTAATTCCTCAATCACAAGTATAAGGTTCAGGGTAACCTACCTCAAGGAGCATAAGTAAAGGTATAGTAGGAAATATACAACCCACTAAACTTACATCACAATTTTTCCCTACTAATCAATAACCACCGAAAGATAATAGGGGACAACCTATGAGCAATTAAAAATTATTTGGTTTTTCAGTTGATTGACAATACCATAGTAGATGAGATGAACCCATCAACCATTGCATTTATTATGGATGATATGAAGACATCAAATGTCTCAACAACAAAACAAACTCAATATGTTTAGTCTAAACAAGTTTTAGAGCCAACAAAAACTAAGTATAATCTATCTCTCGAAATTTTTGAGCAAGCCAAGTCTTTGCAGAAGTCATTGAAAGAAACCTAAGTGAGAGACCAAAGCAACACTACAAGGAGTTATACCAAGGTATTTATTCACTTGGGTACTCTCTTTATACTTTCTTTTGATTATATAAAACCCGATTTATTGAAACCGTTTGTTGTATCTATATGAAAGTGCATAAGCAGGGGATCGCTCTTGGGAAAGCCTCACATCATCATAGACATGACTTGAAGTACTTGTGGGAGAGCGAGTATCCATGATATCACATTTATTTAAGGCATTTTTTGAAATAGTTCACTTTCCTTGTCTATGCTTCCACATTTTCATGTATCTCTAGTAGAGCACTTGTAACTACAATATATAACAAAAAATCCTTGTTGTTATGCTTTGATGGATGAATATGAGATAATTATGAAACATTTTAGTGCTTAGAACTATGAATCATCTTCAATTTTTCTTTGTAAATTTGAATTCTTAGAGCCATTTCAATCATTTTCATTTGATTGCCTTTTTGATTTCTTTGAATGAATTCCTTATAGAAGAGGCTAATACATTGTCATTTGTTGCATGATTGATGGCCTTTCTAATCTTGGTTGCGTTCATTGTATTCCTACGGGCATTCCCCACAACTTCAAGTGCTTCTTGTGTCACCTCCCCTACATCTTCTCCAAACCTGCATTGCATTTTATAACAAAATAGTAAGATTTACAAGTAACAAATAAAATTTTCTTTGCATAATAGAATTTTTCCATTCTAATGGGCATTGCTCCAAATTTTTTATCACTTATGTCAACTAGAGGCTCTAGTGCCTTATATTAGGCCCAAGAAATGGTATGTTATAAAAATGATCATCACAACTCTTTGGGCTACCTTAACATATATTAGAAACATTGTTATTATTAAAAAAATTATTAATATTTTGTTGTTCTCGCCTATGTGCAATAATTGCAGAGGTCACCTCAAAAGTGGATAACAAAGCATCATTCCCTACTACTTCAAGAGATTCCATAAGATTTCTTCCATTCACAAAATGATATTAGTTCTGTGAATGGTTCTTCTAGACCTGCTCAAACATCATCAAACAAACCAATGTTAGTCATTAAACAAGTCTAAAATAATCATTCCCCATGCAATTCATTCAAATACCAAGAACAAGAAATAAAGTGAAATCAATCGAATAAAAGCTACTAAATATTGATCAAGACATGCAAACTAGAATCCCATGGGGGAATTGGTGCTACTTTGATGTGGAAAGTATCCATTTCCCAATTCCTTGATGAACTTTGATGAATATTGTTGATGATTGTGCTCCTTGATGAAAACTTGACCATAACCTAGCTAAGATTGATAAAATGCTATGAAAACCTTGATGAACAATGGATGAACCTGCATAAAATCTGTAGATAATGACTTTGCATAAATTTGTGTCTACAAAATCAATATAGGAGCTCTCCATTTATAGGAAAGAAGGATGGAGGAATGAGAAACATGAAGGATGTGGGATTGAAGATGAACCAATAACAATGTGCCACTTGTCAACGTGCTATTGAAGAGAGGTGGAGAACATTTTGATAAATGTGCAAATAAATGTAATTAGGTGGAAATTTGAAATTTGAAAGATGGCTTGTGGAGGAAGACGTGGAAGAGGAGTTAATGCTACTTGGCTCAAGAAAAAGGACTTGTCAGAGACTTAAATGCCATGTTGGAGGAAAAGTCCTTTTGGGAGGGAGATTTGAAATTGGAGGAATATTCCAATGAGATAACCTTTTGAATGAAAATAGAAGAATTTATAAATCAATTTAATTGATTTACATGTGCAAGTTGCAAAATCTAGAGGATTTGATGGTTTAGAGTTAGAGTTAATTAGGATTTAATTGACTTATATGGAGATTAGTTGATTTGACATTTGACTTAGATTTTTGGATTTATTTAAATCAAATGAGAGGAAAAGTGGACATTAGATTCAATTAAAGAAAGTTTGATTTAGTTAATTAAAAGGGGTGGTGTTAGATTTAATCAAATAAGGGTGATTTATTTATGATTTAACCAAATAAAATGAATTATTTAACTAAAAGAGGAACATTAGGATTAAATAAAATTGATTTATTTAATCAAAGAGGAAATGTTAGGATTAATTAAATAAAATGATTTATTTAATTAAAAGAAGATGATGATTTAATCCAATAAAGTTGATTTATTTAATTAAAAGAGGGAACTTGATGAATAAATTAAATAAGGATTATTCAATTAATTTTTTAGTAAAGGAGTGGTTCAGGAGGAAATGATGTTAGTGAATCAGGATTGAGGGCACGATATCAATCACAATAATTTGAACATCTACATTTTTCCCCTCTTTGAAGTAATGTACCTGCTGCATTAGTTCAAAGAATAACCTTCCTGAGATCAAAATTTTAATTTTCTTTCTTTTTTTTGGATGCCCCACTACTGCCCTAGTGGAAGAATTATGTTGGTATACTACCCCCTCAAGAGATCAGACAAAAATTTAGATTTTTGGGGGAGATCTCGAAAAAACCTGCTTGAATGCTAAAAATATGCCAAAACACGAGAAAAAGACCTGAAATGAGCTTTGTTTGGGAAAAAATGGGATCGGGGGCACAAAAACCTAGTTTGATGGCTTAAAACAGGGAAAAAACCCTAATTTTCATACTTAAATAGCCTTGGAGGGGTCACTTTCCATTCATTTTTGCATTCACACCTTGAGATTTTTAGTGTTTTGAGCTCTGACCCTCCTACATGATGACACAAAGAGTGCTTCTTCGACACATTTCCGAGCAAGTTCAAGTCTACTAGAGACCTCTAGGCATAGGACTAGTGGTATGTGATCCTAACCCGGCCTTTAATTTCATATTTTTAGCGTATTTATTATGTTTTGAAAAGTCAAAACCCTCAGTGTCGCTATATAGCAATGCTAAAGGTGCCAAATTAGCGATGCTAGGGGTCAAAATAGCGCCACTACTGCTTATTGTGACGTTGCATCCCAATTTTCTATTAGGGTTGTGAAAGTCAAAGGGTGACTCCATAGCAAATAGCAATGCCACGACTCAGTTAGGTTTCTAGGGTTTTAGATCAAACATGGCTGTGTATGCAAATAACAATGTCGTGGCTTGGTTTTCAATTTGGGTTCCAACATTGTTGTTTGGAGTTTGAAAAGTGCGATGCCTTTTCAAACAATGACACATTTGTTGTTTTAGTGTCAAGAACTTCAAACGTGGTTCATTCTTTTTTTCAAAACTTGACAATGTGGCTTCATGGGTGCAGGAGGATAGAGAGCCTATGCATTAACATGAGCATCAACCCTCAATGCTGAGTAGATAGAGCAAATTGCATGAGCTACTATAGGAGCACCTTGGTGTGATCGAGCTCTGGTACATTGTGTTGTGATGTTTTCACACACATGCCCCACTGAAGGCGGGGACCCTCTTTTCCTTGCTTTTCCTTCGTGTTTTCTTTTCGTAGGGTCTTGACTTCATCCCCTTAAGGGATGAGTCTCTCAGTTTTGGTCTTGATTCACCCATGCGTTTAACAATTTTTTTTCATTTGAGATGTCATCTTGCAACTCCTAATGATGGTCTAGTTGTTAGAATTCAACTCGTGATCAAAAAAGTTTAGAAACAAGAAAAATTAGCTAAGTTATAGGGAGTTTCGGTAATTCTGAGGTACCTCAGATTACCCGAACCTTAGTCTGGTTAGATAATTTAAGCTACCTTGGATTACCCGAATCGAGGTCCCTATTGCATTTCCAAAGTTTCTTCAGATGCCTGTTTCTACATTTATTACTCAAAATTAATGGGTTTTAAGGGTTAATTTGGGAATAAATGGACAAATTGAGTGGTCATTTCCTCACTTCACATTGAGAGAGTTTTGAACCAAATAATTTTCCTTCATTTTGCATTTTCCCTATGCTTTAACGATCGGATTTGCATTCTTTGTGGGATTGTTCTAGGGTTGGGGGATATTGGTTTTTCTCTACCGTTGTCTCCTTCTTCGTCGCATGATTTTACAAGGTATGTATCTCATTTGATTCATGATTTTGGTGCATCTAGTGTTTTCCCTTCGAGTTTTGAGTTTTGAGTCTGTAGTTTTGGTCATGTTTTAGTTTCTAATTTGTGGTGGGTTTGGGTTGGCAACTAGGGTTTTGATATATGGGCGAGTTTCATTTCAGTGAAATAAAAAATAGGGGTGTCCTCTGGGCATTTTATGTGTGTTGAAAATGGTTAGGGCATCAAAATCCATTCAATAGTTGTTTCTTGCATGATTAATATGGAGTATTAGGCAATTTCCCTGGTTCAACCAACAAAATCAAACCCTAGCTCTGGATGTTTGTGAGATTTGTGCATGAATGATTTGAATAGGGGTGCATAATACAAGTCTATGGATTTAAATTCATGAAGGGAGGTTGTCGATTCAACCCTAAAGCAATTTTGGGACTTATCTTTTGCCAAATTGAAGATTTGGTGTTCGACATTTAGTGATTTTGCAAAGTCGGGCCCATTTCAGAAATTCTGAGTGACCTTGGATTTTTTGAGCTCTAATATTCTTGGATAATCTGAGCCCCCTATAATTTTCTATGTTTCTTGATCAACCCAAAGTCTTGAGCTAAACGATGAGTATTTTGATAAATTTTGAGCCCAACATCCAATCGGTAAATTTGAGAAGAATCGGATTACCCGAATGATAGTTCACTCAAGTAATCCAAGGTCCCTAGAAATATCCGAACCTAGAAGGATTGAACCCTAGAGCCTCAAAAAATTTGAAATTTAGAATGGATGAGATGGTCCACATGCATGCATGATCAACTAAATTTTAGAGTTTCATCCAGTATCAGTTCCACTTGACCAATTGAGAAAATGTGCAAGGTTGGTTGAGGATCAGAAAAATTGAGCTAGCTCGGATTGGCCGAACCTTAGTCTGGTTGGAAATTTCGAGCTTGATCGGATTATCCGAACTTTCCCCAAGAGCTCTAATTTCAAGTGCCATTTGATATAATAGTGATGTGTGATGGTTCTTTAACATTGATGGATGGCTACTGATTTGCATGAATATGATTTACTTGTGCATCATTGTGGAATTTGATCAAGTGGTTTGATTGATTCATATTTTCATTTGAGTTTGGATTGTTAATTTTCTTAAGTTATTGGCATTATCATCTCATGTTGGTAATTCATTAAGTTCATGTATTATTGCCTTGCATATTGGTGATTATGGTCTTCTCTCTAGCAGATGCAGGTATAGGTTAGTCCTAGCAAAACCACCAAGACAAAAGTTGCTCAAGTGCAAGAGGAAGTCAGGAAAAAGAAAGAAAGGATGAAGTATGATTTCAAGGGCATTTGGCCAGAGACTAAAATTGGCTCTGCCTAGTCAAAGACTGCAAACACAAACATGGGACACATTGATTATGATGAATTTCAACAAAGGATGTTTGGGAATACACCCACTTAGTTGGCACAAGTTATCACCCATACTGGATTGGCTTAGGTAGCAGGATTCCCACCAACACAACTTTTCCTAGAGCTAGTCCTAGAGTGTGCCAAGTAGTATGACTCCAAGACAAGAATCATGATTAGTCCACAAGGAAGAGTCATGGAAAATCTTATCGAGGAATCTATTGCAGAGGTGTTCAAAATTGCCTCACATCACAAGCTCATTGAGGAAATTAACATTGGGGAAGCTATCAAGTTCTATGAGCAAGATCCCAACAAAGATATTGAGATTATGAACAATGCTTGGATATTGAAGCCAAAACCCCATTATTCAAAACTACCCAAGTAGCTACATAGGAGTGAATTCAAATTGGAATATCATGATGTCATAAGTCTCTTGGGCAGGGTTATGGGAGTGGAGGAGGCACACATATTCCAAACCTGGATGTTCCATCCCATCACACAGATTGTAGCTAACAAGCACTACCACTGGTCAAGGATCATAAGAAATAATTTGGATGCCCAATTGAGGAGTTCCCAAGAGACAAACAGGTTTATCATGACATCATATTTAGTGTACATGTTGACACACAAGACCAAGTACAAGGGTCTTAGCTGCAAAGGGATCATAGGGAAAGACAAAACATGGGATGTGTACCCACAGTTACAACATAAAACATCCAACTACAAAAGAGCTAATGATGCCTTTTTTATGTGTATTCCAAGGTTACTGTAGGATGCTCTTCATGTTAGGGTCTCTGTTGAGGCTATGGATTTGATCAAATGGTATGGTCAGTGGTTCACCCAATTCCAAAGGTTCACATACATTCAGGTACAGGGATCCCTAGTTTTTCCTCTCTGATTACCTAGGTATCCCACCAACAAACTCCTAATGCTAGAGCTGACAAGACAAATGATAGGATTTGAAGAAATCCTACAGCAAGGTAATATTAAGATGAAAGGATTGGGATCATAATTCCCATTGAGAATAGGGACTTTGGAGGCATGTCCTTCTATCCAAAGTGCTCAAAATTCAGAGAAGGAAATGGCACAATTTGAGTTATATTCCCACACCAATAGGAACAATTTTTATCCTTATCGAAAAGCCATGAAGCAAGAAAATAGAGCATTCAGGCATAAGAATCACATTGAGGACTATTGGTTAGGTTTTCGAGATGAGTTTGAGGTTCTTAGGAGGATATTCTCCAGACTCCCTCTAAAATTGATAAGATTATATAAAGTAGCATAGGTGCTTGACCAGGTACAGGATGATGAGGCGAGTCTAGTCCAATATCATGATTATGAGCCTCAAAAAAGTAAACCATTGCCTCCTATCAATTGGTTAGAAGAAGGGGCCACTGATTTGGACCAAATCATGGAGCTAGTTAAGAAGTTTTCCAGGTTGTGGGTGAAACACAAGGTGTTGCAATTGAAAGCTGAAGGGATGAGATTCACCTATGATTTGATGAGAGACTTGGAGTCTCAAGATGAAGAAGAAACTAAAGTTAATGAAGAATATGGGGCTGCTAGTTCTCATGATGAGGAGGCCCATGAAGAGATGGACAAACCAATGTCTATCAAGAGAAGAAATAGAAGCCAGGTGCAAGTAAGGCAAGGAGAAAAGCCATCTCCTAAAATCAAGAAGGCTTCTTAGACTAGTACTAGTGTGGAACAAGGTGAAACCTCATAGCCAGTGAGTAAAAGAAGAATAGACATAGAAAGGTAGAGGGCTTCCAAGGCAAAGAAAAGTGAAGCTGCCACATATGCCCCTTAAGTAGTAAAAATTGATGATTTGGAGAGTTCAAGGGAAAAACCCCAAGTATATGTCAAGATAAATTCTCCTAAACAAAAGAGTGCTCCATTGGATAAATTGAAAACTCTAGAAGAAGTGGAGCATGATGAAGAGGCACCTTTTGATGATGCTAAAAGGAGAGTAGCTCCTAGAAATAATTCTCCCATTCCCTCTCCACATAAAAATGTATAGTTTTCAGAAGAAGCTCCCCATGAAGAGGAGAATGTATCAAATAATCCTGGGCATGATGAAGCGGAAGATGAGGAGATCTCTACTCCATATAGTGGGGAATGGAGGAATTTTGTGCAAGAAATAAATAAATCTACTTCTGGGGAAGAGAGTAAGAACATTGAGTCAAAATTTGTGCAGGAAAAGGCATCAAAGTCCCCTGAGAAGGTAATAACTGATGAGCAGAAAGACCATCTTGGGGAAGAAGAGAATAGAGAGGATATGGTTGATAGTCCCCATCATAACAAAGAAGAACAAGGGAAAAAACTGGGAACAAAGCATGATGTTGAGGTGAATGTGGTTGATATCCCTAATAAGGAGGTGATGAATGAGCCGTCTATAGCTCCAGAGTGGTTAGAAAAGAGGCTTAGCAAGAATCCAATTATAGGACAGGACAAGACCCCAAGTTGGGACAAACTACTTGAATAGTGTGGACAACCCAAGCAAAGAAAGAAGGCCAAGAAAATATCTACAATATCAAGAGATGAGTTTAATAATCAAGTTATATATGTGGCTATTCCTATGGTAAATAAGTTCAAAGCTGAATTCATGCCATCTGACTATAAGGTACAAACAATCAATTTGGGGCCTACAACTAAAGAGAAATAAAAGGAGGAGTTCCAAGAATCTTCCCAAGAAATCCTAAGGAGATTCGATAAGGAGATGGAGGAGAAGGAAAATTGGAAAAAGAAATTGAATGATGTTTACAAATACGTACAACATTTGATGAAATCTTTGCAGACTATGGGAAGTGAGGGCACTGTGCCACAAGGATTGTTGCCTAAGGAGACAATTACAAAAATTGAAAGATTAAATTACATTGCACTCATTGTTGGCTCTAAGGTGTTAGTAGCAGAGGGGATGAAGAAATTGAACAAATTTTGAAGATATACATTAATGCCTCCAACTTTCTTGAGCATACTTCCCAAGTTGTTGTAGATTGCAACAAAATTGATGAGTCAATTGCAAATGAGCTGAAAAAGATCCTTCAAGTGTCCAAAGAAATGGCTAAATTAGATATTCTCTCTCAGGATGAAATTGGTAGAGTGAAGGAGTGGATTGAAGTTTGGAATTACAGAAACAAGCTCCTCACAAAGGCCTTGAAGAAAATAATGAAGCTGCAGGGGAAAATGAAAGAAATATACAACAGTTGCATCAGTTTCCTAGAAATAATGACTGGAAGGAGGAAGTTTGGTTAGAAAAATATGAACATTGGTAGATTTTAGGGATGGTGGCATGAAATATATGCTCCTTCTGATGGTGCTCCAATTTCTAAGGAGAATCTGGAAGATGCAACTATCTACATTTCAAAGTTAAATAATTACCATGAGCTGCAAATTGAGTGGAATAAGGTGATGCCACAATATCTGGAGGAGTTTGAAAATCATAAAACCAGAATTAATTTTATTCTAGTTCCAGATCCTGAGGATATGAAGGAAATATTGGAGAAAGCAAAGGAATTATTTAATAAATTAAATTCTAATCAGGAGGGAGAAAAGGAGAATATTCAACAGGTGGCTACCTAGATTTTTGTGCCAAACATGTGATCCCCAGCCAACTAGATGGACAACCTCAAATTTTTTTCCATCATGAATATACTCTTGAAAGACCTAGGCTGACCTGGATGCTGCCTCATGTATTAAATGAAAATTATTTATTTCTTCTAGATATTAATGGGTTGACCTGCTTGGCTGACCTTTTGATGTAACCCTAAATTGGGTGGACCTAAGTGGGGATTTCTATAAATTTGGCATCATGCATCATTTGTAAGGGTTAGAAAAAATTAAGTGATAGTTGCAAGAGCAATAGTTGAGCTAGGAGTTAGTATTTTCTGAGAGCAAGTGTTTCTACATTGAATACTTGAATTGTTGCAATATTGGGTGATTCAATATAAGTAAAGACATTGTCCTTTTGGTGCTCTTTCTTGTGTTGATTCATTTTGCATGGTTCTTGTGATTCCATATCTTCAAGATTGCTTTGAGATTACTAGCTATATGTTAGATTTTAGATTTACATATGATGCAATAGTGTTTATGATCTGATATTTGAGGTGTTTTAGCAATCCTTGGTCCATACTTTTAGCAGCTTGTTGATTGTAAGTTGGTGTGTAAATTTAGCCTGGGCCTTGAGTTTATGTGCCAAGTTAAATTTTGGATATTTATTCATTTCAATTGCTAAATAAGGTTGATCTGGGTGAATGCTTCATGATTTGAAAATATTTTATTCCTTAGAAGATTGTACTATTTCTATGAGATTACAAGTTTAATCTGGGTTTAGCAGGAATTGGTTTTTTTTTAAGGATTGGTCCACTTCAAGTGTTTAATCATTTGCATTTTTGGTGTTAGGGTTAATTTACTTTTAGAAATCTCTCTTTAACCCTTTATCTTTTTCTTTTTCTTTTAAAATTTGGGTTAGTTTTAGGGTTGAAAGCATCAATATATTGCAAGATCTAGTGTGTCTGAAGACTCCAATATTTTTTTTGTAAGGCTCCTTGTGATTACCAAAATTTTCACATTTATCATTGAGTTGTTTTTGCATTGTGAAGACCTAACATTAGACACCTTGGGGTTATCTCTTGAGGATTTTCTAATAGAGATTTACCTTTCAAGAGAGATAGGATATTATATTATGTATGAGTTGTTGCTATGCGAAAAACACCATCAACAGATTGGTGCTAGAAGGAGGGCCTGATAAGCAAGCTGGATCATTTTTTGTTTGCAATTTCTCCTCAAAGGTTTCAAAGAAGAACCAGATCTACACCAAGGGAGGAGGGTTTTCAGAACTTGAAATCCCCTACTAGGTCAAGAAGAACTAGAAGAAGGGGAGAATCTTCATCAGCCCCACCTTTTCCATCCTCTCCATCATCTGACTCAGAGGATATTCCCATCGGGTAGCCTCAACGAGTTGTTAATCAAATTCAACCACCTCCACCACTACCAATGGATTTATTGGAAAATAACCCCTCACCCCTGTCCTTTAATAACTACAATGTCATGCCAAAAATCCCTAAGCATTTTTTCTCTAAGTTCCACACCAATGACCCTAATAGGAAAGTCGAGGAGCATATTAGAATTTTCTAGACTTGCCTTAGGGATAGGGGCATCAATCATGAAGATGTTGCATGTAGGATTTTCCCATACTCCCTAGGAGAAGATGCATTCTATTGGTATAACCATCAACCTACTAGGTCAATACACAACTGGACTAAATTGGAAAGTGCTTTTCTGCAGAAATTTAAAATCCCCATTAGTGCCAATGAGTTGTATTTGTATTTTACTAAGGTTAAAAGATAGGTTAATGAACCCATAGGTTCATTTAATAATAGGTTTCATTGTGCGTACACTACGTTGTAGTCTCCTTATGTTGTAGATGATGCCATTGCCTTGTAAGTTTATTATGAAGATCTTGACAGCCTTATAGCTACCTTCCTTAAATGGAGACCAAATCCTCCCAACTCTTTACTCATTGCTTACACTGAGGCAATTAAGGTGAGTACAAATTTGAAGCAACACTTTTCAGGGCATTTTCCATCTTTAGGTAGGTTCAAGCACTCAATCAGGCCCTGACAAATCACACACCTATCATGAATCCAGTACCACAGTTGCCTATAGTCCCACATTCAGGTCGTCCAATGAATTAGGCCCCACTAATGCCTAACTACTCACAGGATGTTAATCAACTAGTCTATCCATAGAAGCAGGCCAACTTCCTATCCTATCTACAAAATTTTGAAGTATTGAACCAATCCTCAAGCTTGGGAGTACCATTAGCATTTTCTCAGAACAATTCAAGGCATACATCATGCAGTAATCCAGACAAAGAGAGGTTGGATGAATTGACTAAACAAGTGGAGAAGATGAACATGGAGGTTACGTATTTAAGGAACCAAAATAACCAAATCCAAGATGCCTAGAAGAATATGTAGTCTAATTATAACAGGGAGAATAAAGACTCTGCATAAGGATATGGGCAGAATTTTGATAGAGGGAAGCAATCTGGGAAATTTTTTTAGAGGGGACAATAGTCTGAATAGGGATTTGATAGGAAACAACTCCCTCAGAAAAATATAACAAGGAATACAAGACAAAATAATGGAGGTGTTCCTACTCCATTAGATCACCCAACCAATCAGGAAAAATTTCCAAGTGGTGTGTACCTAGCAAAGGCAACATTATCTGAATGGTGCAGTTTACACAAGACAAATCAACACTCTGAACTGTATTGCCCCAAATTCTAGATAGCTACATCTATCTTTCAGTATGAGGTTGAAAACAACTCCAACAGTCAAGAATTGGTACCATCTAGCCCCTATAATTCTCTGGTCTTGGTGTTAAATCATGATCCATTCCCATGAAGTGAAGAAAATGAGCCAAAACGAGAAGTGATTGAGTCAGATGTCAACATAGAACAGGTATGCAATGGAGATGAAATATCACAACTATTTCAAGAAGGAACTAAGAATGATAATGATCATGTGGATGAAGAATAAATAGGTGTTGAGCAAGTTCATATGTTCCAACAACCCATGAAGAAGTATGATCTAAGGAATAGGCCAAATAGAGGTCCACAGGTTGGAGGTCCCCTCACTACTTCAATCCCTCCAAATAATTTATCTGCACTGCCTAATCCTCACACGAGTAATAATCCATCTTATCCTCATATCCCAACATAGTATTTTTCAAAGGGAGGACAATCTGATTCAGCAAAAGGAAAGAATGTTGATGCAGGGAAAGAAAAGTAGATGGATCATTCTAAGGAAACCCTTGCTGATATGAGCACATAATAGTTAGGCAATTATGTAGTTGATGAGATCAAGAAAATTAAGGTAATCCTTTCATATTTTGAATTATTAAGAGTTCCCACAATTAGACCTTTTGTCTTAGGGGCTTTCAAAGCCAAAGAGGTCCCCTAGGATAGGGTAAGTAGTGAGGTAGTTGTAAAGAGTTCTAATTACTAGCCACTAAGAGAATAGAGTCAGTGAAAATTTAGGGACAAAGGGAGAGAAAATGATAAAGGCCAAGTTGCAAAAATTGACACTCATTTGAGCTTATTTCAAGGAAAGACTAAAACTCCCCCTTTTCTGATTTCCATTCGTATATTTAGGAAAAATATCCATAATTGTCTCTTAGATTCAGGAGCCTTCACTAATGTCATGCCTTTTTCCATTTGTCAAGCGTTGGGTATTATGCTTGTTTCTTCTCAATGGAAGGTTACTCAGTTGTACAAGAGATAAGTGAATATGGTATGAGATTGAATATGATCCCCATGCAGGTTACCTCAGATCCTAGGATTCAACAAGTTATTAACATCCAAGTGGCATACATTCCTAATACATACTATATGATGTTAGGCAGTGATTTCACTAAGGAATTGAACGGATACATGTCAACTAACCATTCCCACATGTGGCTTCCATGGAAGGGGTGCCAAACTAGATCGGGATTTACAGGGAACCGAGGTTGAAGTATGTGATTACTGAATATCAAAATACTTCAAATGAGGTATTAGTGACATAAGTTGGTTTGGGAAATTATGTATTGGAAACTCCTCCTCCAAAACCAAACATAGAAGAGATATTTATGCTACATAGTGCACCTAAGGAGCTCACTCAAGGGTCTAGCAATACTAAAGTGCTAGTAGAATCAATAGAAGGAGATGAAAACCAAGAGGATAATCAACTCAGCTTGTTAGACAACTTTCAAGAGTTCATTCAGAAATGTGTAGAATATCATATTCAACTTGGTAGGAATATGAATTTTGAGGAGTTGCTCCTTCCAAATTGTTGTAGGTTTCACAATGCATCCCATTCTGATCTAGAATGTTATTTATGCCAAACAATAGTAGAGAAAATAAAGAGTTGCATTAATCCACCTCCATCTATTAGGATTGATGTGCAGATCATTCAGGATGATCCTAAAGTAAAATGACCAATGCAAGATGAATCTCCTAGCTATAGTAGAAGTGGCCATGATGAACCAAAGAAGTTGACTGTTGATGGTTGTTGGACACTCAGATTTGATGGATCAAAGTCAAAGCAAGGAGTTGGAGCTGGGATTGAACTAATCAGTCCTAAAGGTAGAAAGTTTTTCGCTGCTCATAGACTTCAATTCCATTGCACCAATAACATTTCTAAGTACAAAGCCTTGATTCATGGATTATTAATGGCGCTAAAAAAGATAGTCAAAATTTTGCAAGTCTTTGGGGATTTCGAGTTAGTGGCTAGGCAAGTTAGGAAACCATACTCATATCATGATAGAGGGATGACTAATTATAGGCATAGAGTATGGGATTTGATTAAGGGGTTTGATGCTTTTAGCATTCAATTGATACCCCATGGCAAGAACCAAACTACAGACTCTTTAGCTCAGGCTACTAGCACTTTACAACCTTTGTCACTTTCAGGATTGAAGAAGTTCACATTAGACCTTACACCAGTTCCATCAGTTCCTGAAAATGTAACTAATTTCCAAGTGTTCGAAGAAGAAAAACATATTCTGGATTTTATCACAAGCTCTGCATGTGTTTACCTCTCATATAATTGATGAAATAGAGCGTTAGGAAGTAGAGATGGACCTCGATGGGGTCATCAATTTGAATACCAACACTATTCCAAGAGGGATGGTCTAGCTTGAAAGGATCTTTGATCTAGACAGAATAAAATATTAGGAGCAATAGAGTAAAAGGGACTCAATTAGCAGTCAATGTGACTCATACAATATGGTAACCCCAGATAATGTCAAGAATGTTTTTATTGGCAAGGTATGTACTCCAGAGGAAATAAATGGAATCATAGATGCACTACATACATATCCAGATGTAATAGCTTGGAGCTATTAATATTTGAGGATGTATGATACCTCAATTATCACACACACTATTCCTCTCAAGTCTGGGGCCAAACCTTTTAGACAAAGACAAAGACCCATCAATTCTTTGCTAGAACCTATCATTCAAAGAGAGGTACAAAAGCTATTATCTTCTTGTATCATATTTCTAGTTTGACACTCAACTTGGGTGGCTAACTTGGTCTTAGTGAGAAAGAAGAATGGAGAAATCAGGCTTTGCATTGATTTCAGAAATCTTAATCGAGCATTAGAAAAGGATAACTATCTGGTCCCCTCACTAGATGAAGTACTATAGATTATAAATGGATCTTAGATGATGTCCTTTCTAGATGGATACTTTGTATATAATCAGGTTATGGTACAATACGAGGATAGGCACAAAACTACCTTCACTACAAAGTGGGACACTTTTTCTTATAGGAGGATGCCCTTTGGGCTGATCAACGTAGGAGCCACTTTCCAAAGGGCTATGGATATTTCCTTTAAAGATATTATAGGCAAGTGCATCATTATTTATATGGATGATTTGATAGTCTTTTCCAAGAACCGAGATCATATCACAGACTTGTGTAAGGTGTTCCAAAGGTGTAGGGAATTTGGCATTTCACTTAATCCCAGGAAATGCATCTTTGGAGTCACTGAAGGGAAGTTGTTGGCTCATGTTATCTCAAAAAAGGAAATGAAGTCATTCTTTGGGAAAATCAACTTTGTAAGAAATTTTATCACTAGATTTGCAGAAATCGTTAAACCACTGAATGTAATGCCAAAGTAGGATGCACAGGTTGAGTGGAGTGCAGAGGAAAAAGAAGATTTTGTAGATATTAAAAGGGAAATAGCTGATGCCCCAGTATTGGTGAGCCTTGATTACTCCAAACCTTTTTATATATATTCTTTTGCATCATATCACTCTTGTGTTGGGATGTTGACCCATAAATCTAACCAAGGAAACAAGCAACCCATTGCTTTCATGAGTGCCCCTTTAAAAGATGCAAAATTGAGATATCCTAGTGTATAAAAGTAGGCTTTTGCTTTGGTCAGAGTCGTAAAGAATTTTAGGCACTACATCTTGAGGAATAAGGTCTTTGCAATAGTGCTTGAACCCACAGTTAAACTCCTACTAATGCAAAATGAACTAGGAGAATGAAGAGATAAGTGGGTGACAATGTTGTAGGAGTATGATCTTGACATTCAACCAAAGAAATTGGTAAGGGGACAAGGACTAACTAAGATGATGGAAGTGATGGGTCCTAATCTCACTGCCCAACACTATCACCTTTAGGATGTTTCCCCTGGTGAATGGTATGATGACATTATTTATTATCTTTTGAATCAAAAATTTCCTGAGCATCTCAATGTGGTGCAATGAAGAGCTCTACGTTTGAAAAGTGACATTTTTATGCTGAAAGGTGCCATTTTATACAAGAAGAATCATGAAGGAATTTATCTTTGCTGCCTGGGAAAGGAAAAGGTTGAATGAGCAATTAATGAATTCCATGATAGGTATGGAATATGCCATGGTTCTGCACCATCTACTACAAATCAGATCCTAAGGGTAGGATATTACTGGTCCACTTTGTTCAAGGATGCTCACAACCATGTGAGGACTTGCCATGTTTGTCAAACTGCAACAAGTAACGAGAAATATGCAGCCCTTCCACTTCAACCAGTAGTAGAGGTAAAACCATTTGCACAATGGGGTTTGGACTTCATTCGTCCGATCAACCCACCTTCCTCTATCGGCCATAGGTATATTCTCACCATAACTGATTACTTTACTAGATGGACTGAAGATTTTCTTTGTAAATAGTGCACCTCTAAAGTGGTAATCAATTTCCTAGAATCAAGTATTATCAATCGCTTTGGTTTCCCATTTTATTTGGTCTATGATAATGGTCCAACATTTGCATCATTAAGGTTTTCTAGTTAGCATTTTGACCACATAATCATTTTTAAGTTTGATTCCAATTACTATCCACAAGGAAACGGTCTAGTTGAGTCTTCAAACAAGAATATTTTAACAGTCATCCATAAATTATTAGAGAGGAACCCTAAATATTGGTACACCCAACTCAGATTTTATCTTTGGGCAGATCACACTAGACATAAGGCCTCTCTAGGAACCTCTAATTATCACGTTGTGTATGGTCTGGAGCTAGTCTTCTTGATTCAGTTGAAGATCCCTACTTTGCAATTTATCAACGACTATTATGATGAAGGGGATAAGCATGAAGCTAATCTAGCTAAGCTTCTACACCTTGAAGAGAAAAGGGATGAAGCCTTAGAAAACTTTGCTAAAAATCAAGGTGCTGTCAAGAGATTGTTTGATAGGAGAGCCAAGGTGAATGCCTTTAGAATCTCTGACTTGGTCCTTTATTGGGATAAATCACATGATCAAAAAGGGGAGCATGGTAAATTTGTAAAACTTTGGCTTGGGCCTTACCAAATTTCTGAAATATTGGGAGATAATGCTTTCCATCTAAAAACTCCCATAGGAGAGGATATTCAACTGCCTAACAATGGGTAGTATTTGAAGCATTATTTTCAATCCTGAGTTGCTTGTGGCTCTTTTCTTGTAAATAGTTAGGTTAGGTTTCCCTTGCTTTGCTTTGTTTTTGGGTTTGGGTTTGCTTTTGTTTTTTCTTTTGCTTTTGGTTTCTCGATCTTCTTCTGGGTTTGTTGCGCCTGCACCGCAGTCTTTATGTTATTCGGGATTGTTCTGGGTATTTATTTTACAAGATTTAATCATCCTTCTAGAGTCAGTTGGTGGAAATCCTTTACTTGGTGTCACATATAGTAATGTGGATAAGTTTTTGGACTAGGTTAAATCTAGAATGTGCTTAGGTCTTGCACTTATCAACACACCTTAAGACTTCCAAGATTGTTAAAGGTCCCTTATGAAGTTGGTCAAGTGAAAAATCTTATGTCAAATTTAGTTCCACTATGGTCCTCAGCCTTGAGTGTGAGCTTCATTTCTTACAAGGTGAAAGGGAAATTTTAAAAGGATCCTAAAAGGATGTCAAGATGAAATAGAAAAGGAAAATATTGAAAATCAAAGTGAATATTCATCTTATCAGGAGTATCCTAGTAACTCTACCAGGGCTATGGATGGCCAACTAGCAGTAGAGCTATGCTTGGGAGGACTAAACTGATAACCTCATCGGGGCTATAGATGCCTGACTAGGAGCGAGGCTCTATCCAATATTCTTTTGGAGTTAGAATCTTTACGTAGCTTGATTAGACTAAATTTGGTTCCTGCAACAATAGAGGGAGATAAATGAATTCATTTGGAGCACACTTTGACTCTAGCATAGGAAATTTTTTCCTTGTTCATCGACTTTAAGACTTGGTTTGTGGTTAACCTAGTGCTAGGATTGAAACTAGGGATTCTGGGTTCTTGATTCCAATTTGTCACCTAAATGCTTTAGAGAATTTCCCAGTGGAGACACCATTTGTTGTGCAGTTTTTGCACACATGCCTTGTTGAAGGTGAGCACTCTCTTTTCCTTGCTTTTCCCTCATGTTTTCTTTCCATGGGGTCTTCACTTCATCACCTTAAGGGATGAGTATCTTGATTTTGGTCTTGATTCACCCATGTGCTTAATAAAAAGAATTCATTTGAGATGTCATCTTGCAACCCCTAATGATGGTCCAGCTCTTAGAAGTAGGCTTGTGATAAAAAAAAATTAGAAATAGGAAAAATTGGCTAAGTTATAGGGAGTTTCAGTAATTCCAAGGTACCTTGGATTACATGAATCTGTTTGGATAATCCAAGCTACCTTGGATTACCCAAATCTAGGTCCTTGTCATATTTTTGAAGTTTCTTCAAATGCCCGTACTTGCATTTATTACTCAAAATTAATGGGTTTTAAGGATTAATTTGGGAATCAATGGACAAATTGAATGGTCATCCTAATTTCACATTGAGAGAGTTTTGAACCAAAGAATTTGCCTCCATTTGGCATTTGGCCTATGCTTTAGCGATCGTATTTTCATTCTTTGTGGGATTGTTCTAGGGTATATTGGTTTTTCTCTATCGTTGTCTCCTTCTTCGTCACATGATCTTACAAGGTATGTATCTCATTTGATTCATGATTTTGGTGCATCTAGTGTTTTCCCTTTGAGTTTCAAGTTTTGAGTCTATAGTTTTCGTCATTTTAGTTTCTAATTTGCGGTGGGTTCTGGTTGGCAACTAGGGTTTTGATATATGGGTGAGGTTCATTTCAGTGAAATCAAAATAGGGGTGTTATCTGGGAATTTTGTGTGTTTTGAAATTATTCAGAGCATTGAAATCCATTCAATAGTCATTTCCTACATGATTACTATGGAGTATTAGGCAGTTTCCTTGGTTCAAGCTACAAAATCATACCCTAGCTCCAGATGTTTGTGAGATTTGTGTGTGAATGAGTTGAATAGGGGTGCATAATGCAAGTCTATGGATTTAAATTTATGAAGGGAGGTTGTCGATTCAACCCTAAAGAAATTTTGGGACTTATCTTTTATCAAATTGAAGATTTGGCATTCGACACTTAGTGATTTTGCAAACTTGGGCGCATTTCAAAAAAAATGAGTGACCTCAAATTTTTTGAGCTCTAATCTGCTCAGAGAATCTGAGCCCCCTCGGATTTTATGCGTGTCTTGATCAACCCAAAGTCTTGAGCTAAATGATCTGTATTTTAGTAAATTTTGAGCCCAACATCCAATCGGTAAATTTGAGAAGGCTCAGATTACCTGAACGATAGTTCACCCGGGTAATCCGAGGTCCTTGGAAATATCCTAACCTAGAAGGATTGAACCCCAAAGCCTCAAAATGTTTAAAATTTGAAATGAATGAGATGGTCGAGGACCATGCATGATCAACTAAATTGTAGAGTTCTATCCAGTATCGGTTCCACTTGACCAATTGAGAAAATGTGTAAGGTTAGCCGAGGATCAAAAAATTTGAGCTAGCTTAGATTGGTCATATCTTAGTCTGGTCGTAAATTCTGAGCTTGCTTGGATTATCCAAACTTCCCCTAGGAGCTCTAATTTCAAGTTTCATTTGACAAAATAGTGATGTGTGATGGTTCTTTAACATTGATGGATGGCTATTGATTTGCATGAATATGATTTACTTATGCATCATTGTGGAATTTGATCAAGTGGTTTGATTGCATCATATTATCATTTGAGTTTGGATTGTTAATTTTCTTAAGTTAATTCCATTATCATGTCATGTTGGGAATTCATTAAGTTCATGTATTATTGCCTTGCATCTTGGTTATCATGTTCTTCTCTCTAACAGATGCAAGTTGAGGTTAGTCCTAAAAAAACCACCAAGACAAAATTTTCTCAAGAGCAAGAGAAATTCAAGAAAAGGAAAGACCGGATGAAGTACAATTTCAAGGGCATTTGGCCGGAGACTAAAATTGGTTCTGCCTGGTCAAAGATTGCAGACACAAACATTGGACACATTGATTATGATGAATTTCAACAAAGGATGTTTGGGAATGCACCCACTCAGTAGGCACAAGTTATCACCCATACTAGATTGGCTTAGGTAGTAGGATTCCCACCGACACAACTTTTCTCAAAGTTGGTCCTAGAGTGTGCCAAGCACTATGAATCCAAGACAAGAATCGTGATTGGTCCACAAGGAAGAGTCATGGAAAATCTTACTGAGGAATCTATCATAGAGGTTGTCAACATTGCCTCACATCACAAGCTCATTGAGGAAATTAACATTGGGGAAGCTATCAAGTTCTATTAGCAAGATCCCAATAGAACTCTCATGATTATGAACAATGCTTGGACATTGAAGCAAAAACCCCATTATTTAAAACTACCCAAGCAACTACACAAGAGTGACTTCAAACTAGAATATCATGATCTCATAACTCTCTTGGGTAGGGTTATGGGAGTGGAGGAGGCACACATATTTCAAACCTGGATGCTCCATCCTATCACATAGATTGTAGCTAACAAACACTACCACTGGGCAAGGATCATAAGCAATAATTTGGATGCCCAATTGAGGAGTGTGAAACAGACAAACAAATTCACCATGATGTCATATTTAGTGTACATGTTGGCACACAAGACCAAGTACAAGGGTCTTAGCTACAAAGGGATCATAGGGAAAGATAGAATATGGGATGTGTAACCACAGTTACAACATAAAATATCCAACTATAGAAGAGCTAATGATACCTTTTTTATGTATATTCGAAGGTTACTATAGGATGCTCTTCATGTTAGGGTCTTTGTTGAGGCTATGGATTTGATCAAACGGTATGGTCAGTGGTTCATCCAATTCCAAAGGTTCATATACATTCAGGTACAAGGATCCTTAGTTGTTCCTCTCTGATTACTGAGGTATCCCACCAACTAACTCCTGATGCTAGAGCTGACAAGAAAAATTATCACATTGAGGACTATTGGACAGGTTGTCAAGATGAGTTTGAGGTTCTTAGGAGGAGATTCTATAGACTCCCTCTCAAATTGATAATATTATATAAAGTAGCATAGGTGCCTGACCAGGTACAGGATGATGAGGTGAGTCTAGTCCAATATCATGATTATGATCTTTACAGGAGTAAACCATTGCCTCCTATCAATTGGTCACAAGAAGAGGTCATTGATTTGGACCAAATCGTGGAGCTAGTTAATGGGTGAAATTAACCTATGATTTGATGGGAGACTTGGAGTCTCAAGATGTAGAAGAAACTGAAGGTAATGAAGAATATGAGGCTGTTGGTTCTCATGATGAGGAGGTCCATGAAGAGATTGTCAAACCAATGTCTATCAAGAGAAGAACCAAAAGCCAGGTGCAAGTAAGGAATGGAGAAAATCCATCTCCTAAAATGAAGAAGTCTTCTTAGAGTAGTACTAGTGCGCAATAAGGTGAAACCTCACAACCAATGAGGAAAAGAAGAATAGTCACAGAAAGGCAGAGGGTTGCCCAGGAAAAGAAAAGTAAAGCTGCCACAGATGCCCCTTTCATAACAAAAATTGTTGATCTGGAGATTTTAGGGGAAAATACCCAAGTATATGTCAGTAGAAATTCTCCTAAACAAAAAACTACTCCAGGGGAGGAATTGAAAACTCTAGAAGAAGTGGACCATGATGAAGAGGCACCTTTTGATGATGTTGAAAGGAGAGCAGCTCTAGGAAATAATTCTCCCATTATCTCTCCACATCAAAATGTATAGGTTTTAGAAGAAGCTTCTCATGAAGAGGAGAATGTATCAAATAATCTTGGGCATGATGAAGCAGAAGATGAGGAGATCTCTACTCTTGATAGTGGGGAATGGAGGAGGTTTGTGCAAGAAATAAATCAATCTACTTCCTGGGTAGAGATTAAGAACATTGAGTCAAAATTTGTGTAGGAAAAGGCATCAAATTCCCCCGAGAAGGTAATAAGTGATGAGAAGAAAGATCATCTTGGGGAAGAAGAGAATAGAGAGGATATGGCTGATAGTCCCCATCAGAACAAAGAAGAACAAGGGAACCAACTGGGAACAGAGCATGATGTTGAGGTGAATGTGGTTGATAGCCCTATTAAGGAGGTTATGATTGAGCTCTCTACAACTCCAGAGTGGTTAGAAATGATACTTAGCAAGAAGCCAATTATAGTACAGGAGGAGACCCCAAGTTGGGAAAAACTACTTGAATAGTGGAGAAAACCCAAGCAAAGAAATAGGGTCAGGACAATCTCTACAATATCAAGAGATGAGTTTAATAATTGGGTTATACATGTGGTTTTTCCTATGGTAAATAAGTTCAAAGATGATGTTAGGCCATTTGAATATAAGGTACCAACAATCATTTGGGGCCTACAACTCAAGAGCAAGAAAATGAGGAGTTCCAAGAATCTTCCCAAGCAAATCCTGAGGAGATTGGATAAAGAGAAAGATGAGAAGGAAAAGCTGCAAAATAAATTGAATGGTGTTTACAAATATGTAAAACATTTGATGAAACCTCTGTAGACTATGGGAAGTGAGGGCACTATGCTAGAAGGATTGATATCTAAGGAGGCAGTTACCTAAATTGAAAGATTAAAGTCTTTTGTACATTGCAATCATAGTTGGCTCCAGGGTGTTAGCAGCAGAGGGGATGAAGAGATTGAATTGTTTTTGAACATAAACATTATTTCCTCTGACTTTCTTGAGCATACTTCCTAGGTTGCTACAGATTGCAATAAAATTGATGAGTCAACTGCAAATGAGCTGAAATAGATCCTTCAAGTGTCCTAAGAAGAGATGGCTAAATTAGATATCCTCTCTCAGGATGAAATTGGTAGAGTGAAGGAGTGGATTGAAGTTTGGAATTACATAAAGGAGCTCCTTACAAAGGCCTTGAAGAAAATAATGAAGCTGCATGGGAAAATGAAAGAAATATACAACAGCTGCATCAGTTTCCAGGAAATAATGACTAGAAGGAGGAAGTTCGGTCAGAAAAATATGAACATTGGTAGATTGCAAGGATGGTGGAATGAAATATATGCTCCTTCTAATGGTGCTCCAATTGCTAAGGAGAATCTGGAAGATGTAGCTATCTACATTTCAAAGTTAGATAAATATCATGAGCTGCAAATTGAGCAGAATAAGGTGATGCCACAACATCTGGAGGAGCTTGAAAATCATAAAACTAGAATTATGTTTATTCCAGTTCCAGATCCTGAGGATATGACTGAAATAATGGAGGAAGCAAAGGAATTATTTAATAAATTAAATGCTAATCAAGAGGGAGAAAAGGAGAATATTCAGCAAGTGGCCACCTAGATTTTTGTGCCAAACATGTGATCCCCAGCCAGCTAGATGGGCGACCTCAAATTTTGTTCCATCATGAAGATACTCTTGGAAGACCCAGGCCTACCAGGATGCTACCTCATGTATTAAATGCAAACTTGATTTCTTCTAGAGCTTTCTCGGCTGATCTGCCTGGTTGACCTTTTGATGTAACCCTAAATTGGGCTGACCTAAGTGGGGATTTATATAAATTGGGCATCATGCATCATTTGTAAGGGTTAGAAAAATTTAAGTGATAGTGGAAAGAGCGATAGTTGAGCTAGGAGTTAGTATTTTATGAGAGCAAGTGCTACTACATTGAATACTTGAATTGTTGTAATATTGGGTGATTCAATATAAGTAAAGACATTGTGATTTTGGTGCTCTTTCTTGTGTTGACTCATTTTTCATGGTTCTTGTGATTCCATATCTTCAGGATTGCTTTAAGATTACTAGCTATATGTTAGATTTTAGATTTACATGTGATGCAATAGTGTTTATGATCTAATATTTGAGGTGTTTAAGCAATCCTTGGTCCATACTTTTAGCAACTTGTTGATTGTAAGTTGCCCTGTAAAGTTAGCCTGGGCATTGAGTTTATGTGCCAAGTTCAATTGTGGGTATTTATTCATTTCAATTGCTAAATAAGTTTAATCTGGGTGAATGCTACATGATTTGAAAATATTTTACTCCTTAGAAGATTGCACTATTTTTGTGAGATTGCGGGTTTAATCTGGGTTTAGCAGGAATTCTTTTTTTTTTAAGGATTGGTTCGCTTCGAGTGTTTAATCATTTGCATTTTTGGTCTTAGGGTTAATTTACTTTAAAAAATCTCTCTTTAACCCTTTATATTTTTCTATTTCTTTTAAAATTTGGGTTAGTTTTAGGATTGAAAGCATCAATATATTGCAAGATCTAGTGTGTCTGAAGACTCCAACATTTGTTTTGTAAGGCTCCTTGTGATTACCATCATTTTCATGTTTATCGCTGAGTTGTTTTTGCATTGTCAAGACCTGACATTAGAGACCTTGGGGTTATCTCTTGAGGCTTGTTGATAGAGATTTACCTTTCAAGAGAGATAGGATACTATATTTTGTCTGAGTCGTTGTGCAAAAAAAACCATCAACACATTGCTTATGCACCCACTGTAAGGACCCACCTAGCTATGATGACTGCATTGGCAGAGAGGTGGCATAGTGAGACTTCATCATTTCATCTTCCCACGGGTGAGGTGACTGTCACACTAGAGGACGTTTTGGAAGATTTTTCGATTGTCGATTCATGATGACTAGGTTATATATGACATAAATGTCAGCACCAATGCGTGCTTTGATATCATGGGGATAGATGAGATCATTTTTACTGAGGGTCAAATTGATCTCAAGTATTACAGGGGTCGAGTATTAAATTTTTGGCTGATTGTAGCTACGATCATTTTAGGATTAGTAGCTCCCGATCGATGAGGTCGATACTTTAGCCTAGGATGGGGTCTAGCCTGGGAGAAGATGCTATTTAGGAGGACCCTATATGCTTGAGGACCAGTGATTTTGGACTCATTATATCATGATTTGCATGAGTTTTCCTACTGTGATAGTCAGGTGATTGGGACTGGCATCACGTTATTGCACATCTGGGCCTGGGAGCACATTGTCATGCTCTGACTGATTGTTATAGTGGTTGATGTTGACCCTATTGACCCAGATGTTTAGAGGTATCAAGGTTGAATTACATTGAGACATATAGGGTAGGTAGGTCTTCCTCACTAGTAGAGGGATTTGGATGAGATGATAGTGTTCACTTGCAGACCTTGGTTACAGATGTCAGCATAGTATGATGATGTATAGTAGCTATTTTATTCCACAAAGGACATATTGATGTAGGGGTGTGAGAAAACCATCATTGAGTGCTACCTTCCAGACAAGGTAACCCAGTAGTTCAGGGATATCTAGGATAGTTTGGATGATCAGTACATGGCTATCTTCATCCAATCCAATAGGGAGACTACATGGGGTCAGATGATCCTAGCAGTAGGTGGCTAGACCATGAGCCTATGATCAAGGATAGGTTTATCCAAGCACTACACATGCTTATGATGATTGGTTCAGGCCTCCCATCTGATTGATAGTTCCAGGGGCAACACTTCCACGATGAAGACCCTGAGGTAGGACAATAGGGTAGGGACAAGGAGTTTAGGTTCCAAGCACACTTGGAGGAGGAGGATGAGGAGATCCACCTCCTCACTAGCCAGATCAATAGTCACCACTAAGGGACCAACAAAGGGATAATCCTAGGGACTAGTAGACATCACAGAGAGATCAATATCCACCATCGCCATCATAGCTAGAGCCATGAGACGCCTAGATACAACAGCTTCAGGGGAAATTTTAGGGGCTACAGGCATAGGTGCAAGTTCTTACAATAAAGAGGGACCATGCCAGATAATAGGTCCATGCCCTCACTACATAGCAAGACCACGATAGACAATAGCAATAGATGACAGATTTGCAGCTGGCATAGGAGGTTGGTAGGAGGTAGTAGCTAGAGAGCATGGCGATGAAATCATAGGACAGGACAGTCCCAACATGGATGTACCACGAGGTAGTACGGGAGGCCGAGTATTATCAGTTTCAGTATCAGTAGGTTGTACCCTTAGTAGCCTAGGTACCAAAGTACTCCCATCAGACTTGCATGAGATAGGCTGAGGACCAACCAGAGAAGTAGGCAAGCAAGTGGAGCAGCCACGAGGGCTAGCTGTCACAACTTTTGATAGACACCCTTCTTTTTGAGATCCATGGGATCTATTTTTTATAGCCCCATGGGAAATATATACGTGATTGATACACATACATATGATCCTAATTTGTACAATGACAATTATATTTTGATATATAAATGATATGATCGATTCATTATGAGACACATCCTATTTTATTTGTGCATTATGGATGGATGTATTTGATGTTTATGTGATGTGGTATACCCTATGTGGTATGCAAATGTTATATGGATGCATTTCCCTTTTGTATTTTTTCTATGCACTTTTTATGATGATGATGTATGGATGCAAATATTTCATGATATGCAAATGATTTTACCATGCTTAGACCAATAGATCTATATATTATGCCCATAATGGATGATTTTATATGCTTATGATTATGAGATGTATGAGATGTTATGATGTGCTCTTTTTCTTTTTGAGTATCTTTTTCATGCATATATGGATGATAAGATGATGTAGATGTATGGTTTATGAGATGCTTAGAATAACAAATTTATTTGATGTCCTAAATACATAATGGATTGATTATGCATATATGAGATGACATTATGATATCCATGTGTAATTTTTTTTATATATTTTCCCTATGTGTTTATGATGATGATATATGGACAAATGGATGTGAGTGCTATGATACTCAAATGTAATCATGACGTGCAATGATTTTTGATATGTAATAATATGAATGTGATGACATAAATGAAATGGTGTGAAATGATTATGATATGTAAATGATTATGAAATGATGTGCTATGAGATTTATCATATGGAAATGGCTTATGTTATGCGATGGTATGAATGCAATGGCATAAATGCAATGATGTGAAATGATTATGATATGTAAATTATTATGATTTGGAGATGATTTATATTATGCAATGGTTATGATATGCAAATGATTATGATATGGCAATGATTATGATATGTAATGCTTTAGAATATGAGATGCATGTATGTTGATGATCGGTGGATGCAAGATGAATGCATTGAATTTTTTTTGTTTAACAATCATGATACCATGTTAGCATGAAGAGGAGAAAGAAGAAATAAGATGATAAAAGGAGAATCCAACAACTCCATGATATACGATACTTTATTAGAGATGATGATGAATGATGATGATGTATTGCTTATCAAGAATTGGGATTTTAAAAGGGCTTACTTACCTTATTTTTGATAACACACATAGGTACGATGCATCAAGGTATAAAGAACTAGGATGGCATTGTACCTAGTGTGATGGACTTTGACTCGACAATCAGATAGGAGTACTCTTGTTCACACTTGGCATACGAAACCTTATTTAAAATATAGTTTAGATATTTTGAATATCTCAGACCCAAACATAGAAAGGAAAGCATTCTTATGTCGTCAATAAGACACCTAAAACACCTTCCCTACAAACCAAGAAAATCACACATGACCAAGGTTATATTACAAGAACATCCAACAAACACAACAGATAAAAAAGATAATGATCGTTACCTGATTCCTTTCTCTCTAAATCCTTTTTTGTTTAGACATCGTTGAGAGGTCATTGGAATGAGCACAATAAGATAAATCAAAAGACAAAGATCAAGTAAACAAACAACCTAATGGTCTTCATATTGCTAACCAAAACTAAACTACGGTGATGCCTGATGTTGATTTCCATTGTAGGAAGGATGCATCCTAGGACATGATGTTATCATATGATGGTGAGATTGACTGGATGATAAGCTATTGATATCAAGAGTTTACCAACTTGTTTACCTACTGACCTAGACTTGAGACCCTTGATGATTGAGAACACACTTTTAACTTGCTAGACTTGTTTTTGACTATTTTTCCAAAGGGTGAAGATGATGATGATTTAATATGAGTGAATTCTTATTGTGGGTGAATATTGAAATGGGGAGGATGCACCTTTTTTGGGGATTTTGAATATTTTTGGTAATCTGCAATATTTTGAGACTGTTTTCGGATTTTTGAAATGTTCTACAAATGTTTTGATCTTCAAATTTTCCAATGTTTTCGGTATTTTTGAGATTTTGACCAAGAACCTAACCTAAGGACCTATCGTAGGGGCCTCAAGGGTTGGTCAAATATTATCCTTGCCTACGTTATACATGTAGAGACCACATAGTTTGACTAACACATACACATTTATTGATGAGATATGAACAAATGGATTGCCAGCTTATTATGAAGGACTTGTAAAGGAATGACCTAAGTGCCTCGGGGGTTGATCAAAGATTAGCCTTTCCTATGTTCAATATCAAAGATGACGTAGTTTGATATGATGACTCTATTTTTGATTTCTTGTATTTTTTACCTAAAATGTTTTGGATGTTTTTGGATTTTTTTATTTTAAGGAGGACTAGAAGAATATACACGAAACTGATCAGATGCAAGAGCATGCCCTCAATGTGATGTGATAGAATACTCAAATATAGGTAGAAGAAACTGACCTTGGGAATATGCCAAGCAGTACTAGGAGGGAATGCGATACAAACACAAGGTCAAGCTATAATGTGGATGCAGATGGGTGGATGGAAGGGTGCAATGGGAGTGTGATGGATAGATGATGCATAAGGAAATGGAATGTGATGGGTGATGATGAAGAAGGTAATGGAATGCAATGGGTGATGATGCAGAGGTGATGGTAGGTGGTGCAAAGTGAGTCATAGAGATCATGGTGGATGGAGAGTGCTTTATTTACACAAGGCACTTGATTTCAAATTTTTCACTAAGGTACTTTCCCAAAGCA
This sequence comes from Sequoiadendron giganteum, assembly GCA_007115665.2. Lineage (NCBI taxonomy): Eukaryota > Viridiplantae > Streptophyta > Pinopsida > Cupressales > Cupressaceae > Sequoiadendron > Sequoiadendron giganteum. The sequence goes on along the minus strand of CM021102.1, from coordinate 183,410,430 downwards.
CCACCAAAGTGGTTTTCACTATAGGACAATTTTTATCTTTACTATTTTCAATCCTTTTTGGATTTTTATATTTTTGGATTTTTTGGATTTTTTGGATTTTTTAGATTTATACCCTAAAGGATTATGCATAAAACTTGTTAAGATAGGAGCTATTCATGGGATCCTATAGAGGCTCCCATTTAAGTTTTGATAGTGGATATGCCCCTAACTTGTAGCTCACTGTGATGATGAAGGGTCCCAACCAATTGGGTTCAAACTTGCCCTTGCTATCTGGGTTCAACAAAAATTTCTAATTCTCCTTCAATACCAGCTCTCTGACTTGGAAGGTTTGAATCTTGATCTTCTTATTGTAGCTCTGCTTGAGATAGTTTTGGTAGACTTGCAAATGGTTTAAGGCATCCATGTGTCGCCCATCCAGTATTTCCAGCTCGTTCAATCGTGATACCCGATATTCTTCATCTATAATGAGATTTTGCAATGATATTCTTAGGGATGGGAACTCCATCTCAAAGGGGAGAATGGGTTTTCACCTATTGGTGTGTGAATACTTGTTTGGTATGCCCATAAGGTGGGGTTCAACTGAAAGTGTCAGTCACAACTAGCGTCATTGACTGTTTTCTTGAGGATTTTGAGGATGGTCTTATTTGTAGCCTTAGCTTGGCCGTTACCTTGGGGGTAGTATGTAGTAGAAAATTGATGTTGGATGTTAATTTTTTGGCATAGGTCTTGAACATCCTAGTTTTTGAAAGGTGTCCCATTATCTTAGATAATGGCATGTGGGACACCATAGCGGCATATGAGATAATTTAGGATGAACTTGGAAATCTACTTTCCCATAATATAGGTCATTGGGATGGCCTCTACCCACTTTGTTGGATTGAGTCAATCATTGGCTCAATGCTTTGGGTTTCAGTTTTATAACCTCTTGGTGTCTCTCTCCACCTTGCAACCTATAGGTCCTAATGTTTGTTAGGCACCCCTGGTCCTTCCTGCCAACCCTACTATCATGTTTTAAATCATTAACCAAGCCTAACTTGGTGCTCTTCCTCTCATTCACCTCCTAGCCCTTAATGCACCTAAAGACTAGCTATCCTCCAAATGCCTTCAAATTCTATGACAGGGGTGTAATACATCTTCCAGGCTTTAAATACATCCTACTATGGTGCTTGTTCAATCACAAGGTTTCTTTCCTCCATTGCTACCACTAAAACCTGGGTTAGGGTTTAAGAATTCCTTGTAGCCCTTGAGCCCAATTAGGTATCTTAACCCGAGAGATCAAGCTTTTACTCCTTCCTTCTTGGAAAACACCATATATTCATAAAAGGAACCCTGGATCAATTTCCAAGCCTTACAATATTTTTGGGGTTTTGTGCACCTACAGGCCGTACACAGGGGTAACCCTGATTTTGAGAAATTTAGGGTCTTTTGGAGTCTTTCTTGGAAACACAGTGAACTGTTTCCTTCTTCCAGCCACCAAGTGGATTGTTGAAGTCTCTTGACTCTCACCTGGCCTTTGAAAAGGTTTCCTACAATAGCTATACACCTTACATAACACACATTTCACACCCCTGCTACATTGGACTCATATTAGACTATCTTTTCCAAACCGGGCACTAACAGTCTCGCCTTGGAAAAGACTTAGAGCATGCTACCACACTACTAATAGCTTCTACCACTAACCTATGTAAAAATATGGAACCTGGCCACATCCCCAACCAATTCATATTTCCTGGTACAGGGGCATGTAGCCTAAAACTCCATTTTTCTACAATTACCAGTCAAACCAGCAAGTAAAGAAAACACAGAATTACCAAACTTGGAGAAGGCGATGAGACAATAACCTAAAGATGTCAAAACAAGAATTTTAGGAGATTAATTACATGCTAAAAAATTCTACCAAATGCTTCTTTCACTTCATTTAGCAACTACACCGAAATCAAGAACAACAAACTGAATTTTTACACACAAAATCACTATTTTCTCATTATGCTCAAATAACTTCAAAAAATTTCTAGCTTCCAACTTCTCCAACCTCACAAATAGGTCAAGTGCCTTCTTTTAAAGCTTCCATAGGTAGTTACACTTCCATGGGTTGGACATAACCACTAGCATAAGCAAAAATTGCTTTTTTTAGCAACATTTTTGGACTTTTCCCTAATTATTCCAACTTCTAGTGATTCCTAGTAGAGAATCTCACTCATACAAATAAGAACCACTAAATAACCTTTATTATAACCTTCTATAACTCCACTAGCTCAAAATAAAATGGTCAACATGACCAAGAAGCATGAAAACATAAAATTTCATCTAAAACTCAAATTTTGCTAAGTGTGGAATCATGCTTCCTAGGTGCTCTTGCACCACTTGTGGTGGTGATAATGAACTTATGTCCATTAGATGAGGTGGGGGTGATTTTTCCAATGAGATCAAGCCCCCATTGCAAGAAAGGCCAAGGTGTAACAATCAGGTGGAGCTCTTGAGTTGGTGCATGGATGAGATCCCAATGCTACATTGACATTGCAAACACTTCTTGACATATCTGTGGGCTTCCTTCTCCATTGTTGGCCAATAGTACCCTGTTCTCAACAACTTCTTGGCCAAGGTCATACCACTCGAATGTGAATTGCAAATACCACTATGTACCTCTGTTAAAGCAGTCAAAGCTTCCTCAACATTTAAGCATCATAAAAGGGTTCCCTCAATACTCCTACGATATAGGGTGTTGCCTAAGATAACAAAGAGGGATGACTTTTTGAAAAAGGTTCTCCTAAGGTTCGGAGTGATATTGATAAGGATGACTCCTATTCGTAGATAAGTGTATATGTCATGATACCACAACTTACCAGGACCAACGATTTCACACATAAATTCAGACTGTGGCACCTTGAAAGCTAGTATGAGAAGCTTCTTTACAAGGAATTCATGTTTAAGGAAATTGCATGGGATATCGAGTAGTGATCCAATTTTTTTCATGTTGTCTTCTTCTATGTTGTTTTCCCTTGGTATTTGATCGAATTTGATATCAATGAAGGACTCTTTGAGGATTTCTGCTAGTTTCTTGTATGGATTCAACTTGTCATCCTTCATTTGGTATTCATCATTGACCCAGTTGATTATAAGTTGTGAATCTCCATAGACCTTGAGTGTCATGATCTACCACTGTACAACAATTCTCAACCCTATGATCAGAGACTCATATTCTACAATGTTGTTTGTGCAAGGAAAAGATAGCTTATATGATTTGGGTATGCAATCTCCTTGTGTTGTAATGAAGAAGACTCCAACTCCTGACCCATGTTGTGTGTAGGATCCATTAAAGTACATTTTCCAATGATCTTCTATGCATACATTAAAGATGGAATCATTAGGAAATTTTGATACAAGTGGATTCTCTGAGTGTGTTGGTGCTTATACCCGTTGATCTACAATCACTTATCCTTTAATGGCCTTTTGTTCCACATACTCAATATCGGGTTATGTCAGGATCATAACCCATTTAGATGTTCACCCTGTGAGCATTTCTTTAGAAAGAAAATACTTGAGAGGGTCTATCTTGGAAATGAGTTTTATCTGGTGTTCCAACATATAGTGTCTGAATTTTTGTGTTGTGAACACGACTACTAAGCAAGCCTTCTCAATGGAATTGTAATCCATCTTGTGTCCCACCATGGTTCTATTGATGTAGTAAATATCTCTCTCCTTCCTTTTGTCATCATGTTGTACTAAGAGAGCACCAAGGGCTACTGTTGTTGCTAATATATAGGATCAAGGGTTTTCCTGGAATTGGTGGCATAAGAACTGGTGGTGTGAGAAAGTACTCCTTGATCTTGTCAAATTCCTGATCACACTTCTCATCCCATTTGTATGCTACCCCCTTGTGGAGTAGATGAGAATATGGGATATCTTTATTTGCTAATTGTGCTATGAATCGACAGATGGACTAGAGTCTTCCTTGTAAGCCTCTTAGTTGCTTCAATATCTTTGGTGCCTCCATTTCGAGAATTACTTTAACCTTGGCGGGGTCTATCTTGATCCCTCTCATGGATACAATGTACCCAAGTAACTTGCTTGATTGTACCCCGAAGACACACTTCTTTGGATTTAGTCTGACCTTGTATTCTTCTAGCTTGTCAAAGATGGAGGTTAAAGCTGGTATGTAATCTTGGAATTTCTTTAATTTGGCTAATATGTCATCTACATGATCTTCCATGTTTTTTTTTAATCATGTCATGAAAGATGAGATTCATGTCTCTTTAATAGGTGGCCCCAATGTTCTTCAACCCAAACGACATCATGTTCCAACAGTATGTTCCCCATGGGCAGGTAAAAGTAATCTTGTGCTGATCTTCTTTGGCTATCATGATCTAAATGTACCCTAAGAATCTATCCATTAATAATAGAATTTCATGTCTCGCCGTCATATCCATAATCATGTCTATGTTTTGGAGAGGGAAATCATCCTTCGAGCATGCCTTGTTTAGATCTCTAAAATCAGTGTAGATCTAGATGCCCCCAATGGGCTTAGTGACTAGTACCAAGTTTGAGACCCACTTAGGATAATCAATGGGCCTTATGAAGCTAGCATCCAAGATTTTCTGCAATTCAAGTTTGACTAGTAGTGTGATTTATGGATACATTTTTCTTAGTTTTTGCTTTACTGGCTTGACCTCTGGATAGATGACAAGATGATGTACCACCACTTCTAGATCAAGACCTGACATGTTGGCATAGGTCCATGCAAATTTTTCTTTTCTTTCTCTTAGAAATGAAGCTAAGAGCTCTTGTTCTTAAGTCAAAAGTGATTCTACATAGAAGGTTATATGTGGTGTCGGCTCAGTCCCCAGGTTGACGGGGTTACACTTCTCTGCCAATACTTTTGACTTCTCCTAATGAATAGAACTAAGTGGAAGATTGAATGCCCCATCCTCTGATGCCTCAGAGAGGTTTTTTACCATTGGATGTGTCATTTGTTTTTACTATTTTTGGGTCTAAAAGTGCCACAATGTGGTTTTCAGTTAAAGACTTAGAGATTATTCTCAAATTTTCACTTTTATGACTAAGGGATTCAATTGTTTCCCTGTAGTATGCCTGTGTGCCTAGCTCAATGTCAAACCTTGCTTTATGGTCTCAACAAGGTACATTATCCCGTAGTCCTATCAATTTTGAGAGTGGCTCATCATTTTTGAATGTGTCTAAAATTGGTGGTCCTCGTTGGTCATAATCTATTAGCTAGCGATATACTAGCTTTAGCTCGTGGGTTTTATTATTCGACTCAAAAGACATGGTGGAAATCATGAATAGGGAAGAGTCCTCAAATAACATTGGTAGGTCAGTGAGGTGATCCTCGTCACTGTCACTACATACATTAGTTATATCAAAGGTATAGTTGTCTAAGGGTAGACCTATGGATACTAGTAACCGAAGAGGAGCTTTGACTATTTTAATGGGGGGACTTCTTCCATGTATGATTATCCTTTGATGGGTACATCCAAGGCCAAGATTCTTTATGCAGTTCTCAACAACAATGGGTTTTAATTGGCCATTTCTATTTTTCCCAAGGCTTTCATTCTTATTATAGCCCATACCCAGCATTAATTGTAGTCCTTTGTTACCATCATCCATCGAAGGGCTGGTATAGGTATTTCATCTTGATATAGGAGACTAGATATACCTTTTTCATCCACCACTTCTTGGCCCAAATCCTCCCAAAAATTTTACTGGGAGGGGTATGGTCTAAAGGTTGGAGATGTTGTGTTGGTTTCTTGTGGCTATCAATGGGACCTAGGAGATTGAGGTAACTCTCCTATTACAAAGGCTCCCTTCTTCATCTTGTAATCTTCACATCTGTTGTCTTGGATAATGACCTTGATATCATAAATGGCAGGAATGGGAGGTGTATCAGTCTTTGAAGTGGATGGTAAGGTGGATGGGTCTACGTATGGAGTTGTAGGGCCTTCATCATTTTTTGGAACTTGTGGGATTTTGTAATATTTGGCTTCAAGGTTCCTGCAATAAGCAAAGGGCTTGGGATCACCATGAATGGTAACCTCTTTTTTTTCAAAAGGGAATTTAACACACTGTGAAATATGGATGCAACTACTTTCATCCCATGAATCCATGGGAGCCCTAGGATAATATTATAAGGGAGGTCAAGATTGAGGACTTGGCAAGTAGTATCCATGATGGCTGGTCCTACTTGGATATGAAGTTGAGTGGTGCCTTGAGACACTCTTTCTTGACCATCATAAGCCCATATTGTGATACCTTTTCCCTTTTCAATCATCTCTTTAGATAATCCAAGATTCTTTATTAGCTTGAGAGAACAAATATTCAGCCCTGCACCTCCATCTACCAAGACCCGTTTGACTTTATTTTTATGGGCAAAGACTTCAAGATGAAGTGCATGGTTGTGAGATGGCTGGGTTGGGAGATCATGTTTAGAGAATGAGAGGAGATGTGGAATGGTTATGTGTCCAAACATGGCTTGGAATTGATCTGCATCAAGTTCTGTGGGTATAGAAGACTCAACAAGTGCCTTTTCTATAATCTCCCTATGTCTAGGAAAAAATTTCAGCAACTCCATGATGGAGATCTGGGTAGGGGTATTCTTTAGTTGTTCCAAGACATTGTAACCATTGGCAACTGACTTAGAATTTTTTGGGGGTGCCCTAGTTTGTGTGGATGGTTCGGGGATAGTGATTTTTCCACCTCGTGTGGTGACCCCACACTCAACTTTGGACCCTGGGATATGGACAACACCTACCCATCATCTAATGATGGGACAACATGGTCATAAACATGGTTGACACTTCCTTACTTCTTGCCTTTTCGATTGTTTTTTTATTTATCATGATCCGGCATTAGATTTGTGTATATCTTGAGGTCTTGATTTCTAGCTAGTTTCTCAATGGTAATGGTCTTGTTTCCAATGAGATCTTGGATCAAGTTTTTGAGTCTCATGCAACTAGTTGTTGTGTGTCCCTTTATCTTATGAAAATCACATAGGTGCTTCTCATTGTACCATGGTGGCTTAACTTGAGGCTCCTGGTAATTTTCAATGACTGGGAGCATGATGATGTTGGCATCAATGAGTCGTTTCATGACATATTTGACCGATTCTCCAAGTGGTGTGTACTTTTATTTTGGGGGATATCAATTTCTTTTGGATGGTCAACTTTGATCATTGGCATTATTGACCATCTGTGTGTTGTTTTTTTGTTGGGATGTGTTGGATTGAGGGGTGTTTTGGGTATTATTATGAGGTTTTTGGTATGCTTTTTATTGTGTGTTTGGCTTTGGAGCACTGATTACAACCTTGGCGTCAACAACACCATTGTTGGTAACATTTTTTTTTTCACCCATATTCGTGGTTTGTCATTCTAGCTTGTTGATGGGTGATTATCTTGATAAGTGGGCATCCTCCCTTGTGCAATGAGGGCTCTTTCGATTTTAAGAGCTTTGGGGATGAGTTGATCATAGGAAGTGATGCACTATACTTTGAGATTGAAGGCCAAGGTCCCTTCAAGATTTGTGATGATTGTTCCAACTTGTTGTTCTTCTGGCATGGCCCACTTGCTTCTATTGGCTTTGGATCACCATCATTGCAAGAAGGATTTGAATAAATCTATCTTTTTTTTATTAAGTTTGGACAACTCTTCAAAGCTTACATCCATGCCCATGTTAAATGAATAATTTTACATGAATGCGTCCACAATTTCTTGGAACTTTTTTATTCCAGAAGGAAGATGGGAGAACCATTCCATGGCTGGGCTAGCCAAACTTTGAGGGAAGAGCCTCACTAGATAGGAGTTATCATAGGCAACTTCCATGCAGTGTACGTGGAATTCCCTAATGTGATCTTCAGGATTTCCAATTTCACGGTACTTGTCAAATTTTGGTATCTCAAAGCCTTATGGGAATGACTTCATCACAATGCTCCTTTCAAACAGATAAGGGCATAGATTTCCTTGTGATTTTGGGGTCTTCCATGATTTTTTATCCAACACTTGTTGTGAGATTTTTTTAATTTGGGCAGACAAATCACTTTGTTGGTCAAGTGGTGGAATGAATGTGTTTTAGATAACTGATGGGGTGACTTGCAGATTCGGTGGTGCGTTCGTGAGAGTTTTTTGTGCAACTAATGCTTGTTGATATGCTTGTAGCTATTTTTGTGCCAATAAATCTTTTTTTTGGTCCTGTTGCTACTATTGTGCCAACAACACTTGTTGTTGGGCTTGTTGTTGTTGTTGCGCCAACAATGCTTTTTGTTGGGCTTGTTGTTGAGTTGCTTGTTGTTGTGCTTGGTATTACTGTAAATCTTTTTTGTAAGCCTATTGTTGTAACATGGCTTGTTCTTGAGATTTTTGTGCTTTATGTTGGGCTTGTGCCTATGCTTGAGCAACTTTGGCAGCTTGGGCAGCTTGAGCAGCTTGCGCAGCTTGCATGGCTTGTTGTTGCAATAAAGCTAGTGCCTATGCTTGGACTTATTTTGTTGTAGAAATGCTTTTTCTTGCACTCAAGCAACCTGTTGGTCTTGGTGTGTAGCTTGTTGCATTTATGCTTGTTGTGCAGCTTGTTGCGCAAATTGTGCAGCTTGCTAGGTTTGAAATTGTTGGAGTGCCTTTTGATAGGATTGTTGAATCACTTGTAATGTGATGCTATATTGTTTGGCTATGTTTGGATTTGGCAGTAGAGGTGGTGTGATGAGATTTTGTTGGGGTGATTATTGGGGCATTTGAGTGATGACAATGGGTTGTGTGGTGGAGTGGTTGATGAGCTAGGTTCTTGGGAGACCACATTTTGAGTTATTTGAGATGTTTGGATTGGTATCACCTACTTTTTCAATGTTAGTGGCATACCTAGAGGATTTGGTACACTCTATGTGCTGATTTGATTTGTGATTGGTAGATTCATTTGATTCGACTGATTTTGGATAAGTAAAGGGCGTCACCCTAAACTAAGGATTGGTGTGGATGTTGATGTTAGTGGGGAAATCAATGGGAGGATCCTTGGTATGCTTCCTTGAGAAAGTGATGATGAGGGATCAAAAATTCCCCCTTGTCCAAATAAACCCCCTTGTTCTTGTGATACCATGGGGAGGGAAACTTGTGTGTCAAGGGAGTATACCGTTGTTGTAGGAAAAGTGGATGGATTATTGGTATCATGGAAGATGAGAGGAACATATGGATGTTTTGGGTCTTGTGGGATGCTGCTCGACATACCCAAGATGGTTTTTTCATACAATTTTTTGTTACTCAAAAGGGGGTGTGTTTGAAGAGCTTGGAGTAATGAACTCCCCTTGGTGATCATGGGTTGGCTTGGGGCATGAGATGATTTTGGTTGGGGGATGCTTTGAATGATGCTTTGAGAGGATGGTGTGAATGATATCGATGGCAAAATCCCTAGAGGTTTTTCCAAACTTGTGCTTACATCATAATTAAAAGGGATTTTAGCCCCTTCCTTTGCTAATGCTGGCATGTATTGTGAAGGATTACGTCTCATCATAGTATTGACAATTTTTTGATTCTCAAGATTTTGGATGATCTCTAGGATTTCATCTTGAGTCATTCCTAAGATATTGTTGGTGATGTCCTCCACTTGGTGACCTCCCTCTTGAGGATCTTGTGGTTGTTGAGGAAGATTGAGTGGGGGGTTGCTAGATGCAATGGGGTTCAATTCAGGTGTGTTTTGACTCAAGTCACTTGAAGTAGATGTATCTTTGTTTTGCTCCATGTTTTTCTTGTATTGAGATCGAGTATCAAATTTTTAGATATAAAGAATAAAATATAAGTTTATTTAAGGATAAAAGGATGGTGATGAGATAAAGGAAAGATGGGTGGTGTGAATGATTAAACTCTTAAGAACCTTGGGAGGACATTAGACTTTAGGACTTTTGGATTTTTGATTTTTGATTGGATTTGGGTTTAATATGGATGTGGATAATCAACTCACAAACCCCAAGATGTTGGATGTTTATCTTGGGATAAATTTATCCACAAGGTGATAATTTAACTAAGCCTATGAAGAAGGATTCATGTACACATACTTAGTCAAACAAGATGATTTTTTATTTTAAAGGATTTTCCAAAAGTCTAGCATGAAGGATTTTTCCAAGATTCTAAGAGTTTTTGGTGGGATGGGATTTGATTGATGGATGCTTGGGGGATGAATGAGAATGTTGATTTTGATCCTAAATTTGACTTATAGAGACTTCCTTTCTACAAGACCTTGATATTGAAGAACATGCTTGTACTTCCTATTTGAGAAATTCACATCTTTGAAAGACATTTGGGTTTTGACAATAATAAAATGAATACAAGTTGGGATTGTCTCTTGAATCTCTTTTGTAAAAATTATAAACCAATCTTTCTCTAACTTCGTAAAGTCTTGAAAGATGTTTTTGGAGAGCTTTTGGACTAAGGTGCTTACAAAAATTTGACTTGGGAATTTTGAGTTTCTGGGAAATCATGAGATAAAGAACATGTGAGGTTCAATTGTCTTTTATCTTGCTTAGATTGATTCTTTTTACCATAAACACTTTCTTGATTTAGGATTTCAAACTGAATGTCTAATGTCTTAATTTATTTTCATCCCAAAAGGTCCATTATGTGGAAATTAAGAGAATCAAGGCAATAGTTCCCTAATGTTAACTTTAGTGAGAGAAATTTGAGATGTAAATCAAAATACTTAGATGCCTTTAAGGATGAAATCCCCAAGGACAAGCAGTATCACTTGAATTTTTCAATAGTATTTTCTCCTCCTAAAGGGTTTCAAATTTTAACGATTTTGTTGAATGTTTGTTTTGCAATGTTTTAGATCCAAGCAAAGTATCTTGATTCCAAAATTATGCACAACCCTAGGATAGAAAGAGATGATACTTGTTGAATTCCCACTTAGATAAATACAGTTGTTCTTATTCAAAGTGGATGACTAGAAGCTTGACCACACTAGCTCCCCTCCACTACACACACTTCTTGGGTCAGCTAGGCTTCAGTTCTCATGAATCTCCCATGAAAAAAATTTCATCTCTACTTTGAACCATAAGTACATGGGACGGCTTCAGAATGACTGTTCTTGCACAACAAATAATAAGGATTTTGGCCTCTATGAAAATTGGTTCTTAGTCAGGCTGATTGGGGACATGGCACCTTGCAAGCGTCCAACAAGCCACTAAAGTTTTGAATCAATCCTACTAGGTACGCTTATAATTTTTATAGTAGTACCCCATTCTAAAAGACACTGTACAGCTAAGGCCTACATACCATGAGGACTTGACAGTTTAGTATTATCCATTTGTATACCAGCCCAAGTGAAAAACTGGTTGGAGTCACCTTCAAATTGGTCTTAGGTAGGCTCCTCTAAGGATGAAAAATAGAGAGAAAGCACATCTATAGTTTGATCAATCTTTGTTTACATGGACAAAGAGAGAACACATGTTATATACTTAAATCACACTAATAAGATATGTTCAATTTTAAGAAAGCCCAAATTGAAGTGTGGAGGCAATCTTTTATACAACTTAATATCACCAAAATAATTTTGATTCTCAAGATCACCGTGAAGTGCGAGAGAAGTGCATATGCCTTTTAAATGATATCATTTTGTAGAAGAGAATACAAAACACAAAAAACACATGTTCATTTTAGACCTCAAATGCAGTAATGGATTATTTTTATAGTACCAAGAAGAAGTGTGAAGTTTTATTGTTCAATTTTTAAATCCAAAACCAACTCTAATAAGTTCCTAAGGTTCTTTTTAACCCTTTGCTTGTTCTTTTTAAAACCCAAATCAAAATTATTTGAGTCCTAAAAAATGAAGATAACAATGTCCTTAAAAAGTGGGATTATAATTGCTCCCAAAGTGTTTAAAAACACTTGTTACAATCATGTGATAATTCCATAGAAAGTATTCTCTTCATTTCCTCCTCTTCTTGATCACCTCAACCTACAAAAGTTGGTCAATCTATAGAAAACAGAGCCACAAAATAGGTTAAAAGCTCAAGGTGATAAAAAAAAGAAGCACATGTTGAATTAAAACTAAAAAATTTACTTTTACTCCACCTCAATGTCACAATTCACAAAGGCATCACTGTTTGGATAAGTTCAAGGGCACTCTAGCGAATTCAACGTCGCTCTATGGAGAAATAGAAACCATGATTGTGTTGTTATTTCACCAAGCATCGCTCTTTGGAGTTTGATAGATCGGCCCAACTGGAAAAAGATAGAAGCATCACCCATTTAAGGAAGATACTATTGGTATATGGCTTCTCAGATTGTCATTCATGGCAACCTAAGTCGGTGATATGATGTGCATCTCTATATTTGTTCATACTGGAAGACATAATGAAGAACAGGGTATCCAACTAAAGTTGAATCTATTTGCATTACTAGTTTATCAATTCATGTTGTGGATCTCGGGTAAGGTCATTGAACATCTATAATATCTTACTCTTGAGTTTTGTGTCATTGCATCAAGTGGTGTACGAGTTAGGAGATCCGGTTGATTAATTGTTTGTTTAAACAGTGTAGAGAGACGACTTGATGAATATAATATGTTGCAGATTTTTGAGGAGAAATTGTTTAAGTAATTTTTTGTTCTATCATGTTGATTTGGATCATCACTATGCTATGGACAACTTTGGATGATGCACATTGAAAATCATTTGTGGACTTAGCTGACCATTGGAAAATACTTTATATCTTATTGAAGCTGACATGTAGTGATCAAATCTTTAGCTGCAAATATATATAAGTGATTGATTATATCATCTTGATATATATGCGAAGTGTGTTGGTGTGTGATGTGAAATTCAAAAGGATAGTTGAGTGATTTCACTTGTGCATATAAGAATTGTGATGTGAATTTTAGCAAAGCAGAGCAGAAGAGAAGAATCAGACAAAAGGTCATGAAATTGACTAATGTGCTTAATCAAAAGTATTCTTAGTAATTTTCAAATGCTAATTCATAGTTCACCATTTATGTTGTCTTTTGAAATTGATTATAAGGTAGTGAGCCTTCCTATTATTGAGTAGTGAGCTCTAGGTAGTGTGCCTGAATGCAAGTGCATTCTCATTTTGTAAAAATTATATTTAAGTACTCAAATTATGGATTGACCTCCACCATGGTTTTTCCCCTAATAGGGTTTCCACGTAAAAAACCTTGTGTTATGGTGTTGTGGATGATTGCTTTATAGTATTACATCTTTCCTTCAGTTCAATGCTATAAGTGGTTTAATTCTTAGATTAATAAAGTTAAGATTTGTAGAACACTAATTCACCCCCCCCCCCCCTCTCAGTGTTCCCAGACACCAAAAATTGGTATCAGAGCCCAGTTCCTCTGAAGAAGTTTTACAACTTGAGGTGGATCTTGGAATGTAATGGAATCTAGTAGTCTTCAACAATAGCTAGTGGTGGTGCTTGATGATCTTGATGAATCCAAAGCAGAATTCTAGGAATTTAAAGCAAATCTTAAGGATGTTGAGAAATTCATTCAGAACTTGAAGGATCAGATTGTTTAAGTCTAAGGAAAAGAGAAAGGATCTTTGTGATCAAATTAAGAAAAAAGAGAACAAAAGCATGGATGATGTTCACCTGAATCAAACCTTGAAGGAAATAATTGGAGAATGTGAAAATCTTTCCATAAACAATACTACCCTAAAACATGAGATGGAATCTATGGTGATGAAGATGACTAAGGATATTGAAGAAATAAATAAGAATGAGGAGAATCTTGCTCAATCCTTAAAAGATAGATTTGATGAATACAAAATAATTAATGGATAATTCATTCAGTTGGAGATTGACCTACAACAATCAAGAAATAATGAAGAGGATTTTGAAAAAAAGATTGTCATTATTAAAGATGACCTTGCTACTACCAATGAATACAAGGATAAGTTCAAGATTAGCTTAGTTAAGCTTAATGAGCTGACTCGAGGTCAGAAGAATTGAAATGAGAAGAAAGGTCTTGAATATGAGAAAGGAGAAAGTTTTGGATATCAAATGAACAAAGAAAAAAGGCATTTGGTAGGACAACCTAATGCTCGAAAGTTTAATGGATACTATTTTTCTTGCAATAAATTTGGTCATATGGTTGCTCAATGTAGAATTAAATCAAGTGATCCATCATTCTTTGGCTAGTGTTTCAATTGAAACAAGTTTGTTCATAAGAATCGAATACAGAAATATATCAAACAAATCTGTTAGTGGAAGGAATGTTAAATGCCATACCTATGGAAGATTTGGGCATACTACTAACCAGTACAGATCAAGAAGAAATCAATGGAATGACTAGTATAGACAAGGAAATGTTGTGTGTTACAATTGCAACAAATATGGCCACATGGCAAGATTCTATAGAAACAAAAATATGGATAGGAAAGGTCTGACATACAAAGGAAAAAATATGCAAAAAGATAATAAAGGAAAAGGGAAGGTGACTACAGATGAAATAAGAGATCAGATGAAGAAGACATGGGTAATAAAGAATGAGTCTAATGTAGGAAATGGTCTCGTACTAGAACCTACTTCTGGTAATTCTTTCATAAATTGATTTTAGGCCATTGACCTAGGAGGATTTTTCCAAGAAAATCCTTTTTCTCCTGTCCATAGTTGGTACCGAAATATGAAAAAATTGTCAAAAGTTGTATTAATGATATATAGATGCATTGGAAAGCACTCATAAACAAACTCAAGCAATTAAAGATGCACAGATGAATTTTTCTCTCACTAACTAAGAAAACAGAGTATCAGGATCACCTAGGCCAAAAGAATTTATTACAATAAAAGGTTAGGTGTGTGGGTAATAAAAGGAAAGTTGAAACCCTCATTTTCTACTTCTCATCGAAGAAAAAGAAGGAGAGCGCTCTGCAAATAGAATTTTGAAACCATGAAGATAATTCGGCGATGAAACCCTAATCCATCAGGTACTTCAGAAATTTTCATTTAATTTGGTGTGTGATTGAAGAAATTCTTAAATAGGAACAAGACATAAGTACAGAAGGTAAAATGGAGCAAATCACAGAGATAATCAATCTAGAGGAGTATAAAAATGAGAAGATTAGATCTGTAAGAAACTTGTTGTCGCTCGATGAATTGAAATGATTGAAAGAAGCTAAACACAAAAGCTTGGATATTTGGAGTGAATTTCCTTATTTTGAGAATGCATAAATTGTTAAGTTTATTCGAAGCAGACTGAATGATGATATTCGAATTCTAGATCAACGCTACCATATCTTGAAAGAAGTGATTGAAACTATAACTGGATTATGCAAAGTTGGGGATATATTGAAGAAAAAGTCAATCTAGAATAAAGAAGTCAAAACCCTAACTAGAGTAACTGGATATCAAAGGGCATTAATAATCTTGACAATTAGAGATTCAATGACAAGGTACATTATGCATGGAGTATCCTACAAAATCTTTTCAGAAATAGAGAAGGTGCAACTTCAGCAGGTGTTGTTTACATTTCACACAAGATGATAATGGAAGATCAGGATTTTGACCTTTGTAGTTTATTGAAAGATTAACTAATGGAGAACGTTCAATTGAAAAAAATGAAAAATTACCCTTTCAGGTTTGGTACTTTGGTTATATGTCTTGTGATGTAGTTTCTGGATTGCTTATCGATGAACAAAAATGTAATATGGAAAGAGAATGAACCGGTCTGCAAGCAAATTTACATACACTCTAACAATTTGGAAAACTGTGATCAAGCATATGAAAGTTTCTTTAAAGGTTTTCTAGGAAAGTTTGGCTCAATTGGTGTTTCCCTCCTGGTAAGGGCACTTGAATTTGGTTCCTCCTTCGATGAGATGGAGAGGAAGAAGAAAAGAGAAAAAAAAATTGTTTTCTATACTCCTCCAGCATGCAAGACTCCAAGAATTAAAGGGAAAGGAAAATAACAAGTGATTGTAGATATACCAAATGAGGAATCTAATAAGGAAACTGAGGAAACCCAAGGAAATAAACTGGAAATAGCCAAACCAGAACAAGAAAAGGCTATGATAGAAGAAAGTGAAGAAGAAGGTGACTTAACCCGAGAAGAACTATTGCAGCTTATTCATGAGAAATATGGAATACGAAAAATTGCAAACATGTGGTCTATCAGACCTTCATATGAACAGGACATGATTTTAAATTAGCTAAGTGCTCATCGTGTGCACAACCATATCAAATTAGAGAGTTTTCATAATAAATTTCCAAAAGAGATGATTGAATGTATCAAGGAAATCATGGACTCTGAGTTTCAGAACAAGGAAGAAGAAGTGATTTTGCATCTGAAGAAGTAGTACATATTATCATTCACCAAGCTAGAGGCACATGAATCAGCTAAGGCAATGCATAAAAACAACAAATAGCATCTACAACTACTGTCTTTGTTGTCCTCATGCAATCGGTAAGTACAAAGAAAAGTTGGAACAAAACATTAACATGTTTGAGGATCAAGATGGTGCAATCAAGAAAAGGATTTGGGAATTATAGATAGAGCATACAAATTTTCAAAACACTAGAAACAGGATTGTTGACACCTTTTGGAAAGTGAAGGATATAAAAAAATACAGACTAGAACAATTGATTGAGATACTAAGGAAAGGAGAGATATTGGAAGAAGCCATGACCATTCCAGAATCCCTCATCAAGATTATCAACCAGACATTTGAAAACAACAACATGATCATAATCACCGGGATTGCAGTAGAAGCATGGAAGAAGTTTCTTCCAGAGATGAAAGAAAAATACAAAATAATCTTCTAACTCAAGTAGTGGATGTATGTCTTCAAATTTTGAACCAGTTTTTGATTAAGTTGTTGGTTTTACTCCAAGAGATTATTGTAAGAAAATTTTTTTTGGTTTGTCATTGATGTCAAAGGGGGATAGAGAGTAGTGAAAAAATCCTTATCAACCTTAGGGGAGTTGTGTCTTTTTGAAGTATTGAAGGTTTGTAGTATGTGGGGTCCCACACTTAGTCATTTTTCACTAAGTGTTTCCATCAATGCCAAAGGGGGATATTTTTGGCATATGGCTTTTGGTGTTGTCATTGATGGCAACCTAAGTAAGTGATTTGATGCACATCTCTATATTTGTTCATACCGGAAGACAAAATGAAGAATAGGGTATCTAACTGAAGTTGAATCTATTTGCATTACCATTTTATTAGTTCGCATTGTGGATCTCAGGGAAGGTCATTGAGCATCTGGGTGTTGCCACAATAATGGGTTACACTTTTTGGGACATCCTATTTTTTGTTGAAATCACATATTTTTAGAAAATATAATGATTTAAGCCTTAAAAAGGTTCCATTTTAAGGATTTTAATTGAAGAGGGTTTTATCAAACCCACTTATATCAAACCCCCTTGGATAGAAAGCTGCTAGTTTTAAACCATACCTATAATGGAGTCTCCTCTACACCTATCAAAATGCTGATAAAAAACCACTTCTGATTTACCTTTTAGGGGATCAAATTAATTTATTTAAAATTATTTTTTTGTAAACATGTATTCCTTATTACAAGCTTCCCAAAATGTATAATTTTACATATATTTAATTTTATTATTATATTTATTTTTTATTTCTTGTGAATGTAGGTTTTTCAATGAACATCAAGGTATTTATTTCACACATACCGAAAAATAGGAAAAGAGAGAAAAAAAATTCTTTAAAATTCATGTACACTAGCTATTGATGTCCTTATTCCAACAAAAAAAGAATAAGTTAATTTAAATGAATACAAAAAAAGTTATGCAGCTGAAAGTATAATATATCCAAATTATAATTACTTTGAATTAGAAAATTAATTAAAAAATATAAATGCAACAAAAAATTATGAAAAAATATCCATCCACTAGATACTGGTGTGAAAACATTGTATTTAAAAAATTAGAATTGTATGCTTTCTATAAAAAAAGTTATGCAGCTGAAAGTAAGCATCAATTTTTGAAAATGATGTTTAGTAAAAACAATATGTTAATAAAAACTACATAAAATAATTCACAATTTTTTTTTTTATTTTTTTAAAAATATAATTAGATTCTCAACACAAAATATCACAAATCACTAGTTTGCTTCATCTTCAAATTATTAATGGTTTAGCTTCTATAGGCGTACTGAAGTGAAGCTCTAGTGAAAAATGTTGATTTCAATGTCAAGTTTGGCCAAAAAGTGTAACCCATTATTGTGGGATCACCCATCTATAATATCTTACTCTCAATTTTTTTGTCTTCGCAGCAAGTGGTGTATGAGTTAGGAGATCTAGTTGATTAATTTTCTATTTAAATAGTGCAGAGACCTGACTTGATGAATATAATATGTTGCGGATAATTGAGGAGAAATTGTTTATGTATTTTTGTGTTCTATCATGTTGATTTGGGTCATCACTATGCTATGGATGAATTTGGATGATGTGCATTGAAAATCATTTGTGGATTTAGCTGACCATTGGAAAATACTTTATATCTTATTGAAGCTGACAGGTAGTGATCAATTCTTTAGCTGTGGATATATATAAGTGATTGATTATATTATCTTTATATGGATGTGAAGTGTGTTGGTGTGTGATGCAAAACTCAAGAGGATAGTTGAGCGATTTCACTTGCGCATATAAGATTTGTGATGCGAATTTAAGTAGAGTAGAGCAGAGCAGAAGAGAAGAATCATATAGAAGGTCATGAAATTGACTAATGTACTTAATCAGAACTATTCTCAGGCATTTGTAGATGCTAATTCATAGTTCACCATTTTTGTTGTCTTTTGACATTGACTATAAGGTAGTGAGCCTTTTTGTTATTGAGCAGTGAGCTCTAGGTAGTGTGCCTAAATGCAAGTGCATTCTTATTTTGTAAAACTTATATTTAAGTACTCAAATTGTGGATTTACCTCCACCATGGTTTTTCCCCTAATAGGGTTTCCACATAAAAATCCTTGTGTTATGGTGTTGTGGATGATTGCTTTACATGATTGCATCTTTCCTTTAGTTCAATGCTATAAGTGGTTTAATTCTTAGATTAATAAAGTTAAAATTTGTAGAACACTGATTCACCCCCCCCCCCTCTCAGTGTTCCCAGACTCCAACATATACAATGTCGCTCTATAGTGACGCTGGACTGATAGTGTCATTTTTTGTCTTTTGCAATGTCATTGTTTCCTGAAGGCACAATTTTTTTTTTAAAACAACAAAATTTTGACAAAAAACGTGTTAATTTTTAAAGGTGAGCCCTCCTTCTAGTGCCAAAATGTGAATGGTTCTTCTAGACCTACTCAAACATCATCAAAAAACCCAATGTTAGTCATTAAACAAGTCTGAAACAATCATTCCCCATGCAATTCATTCAAATGCCAAGAACAAGAAATAAAGTGAAATCAATCAAATAAAAGCTACTAAATCTTGCTCAAGACATGCAAACCAAGATCCCATGGGGGAATTGCTTCTAATTTGATGTGCAAAGTAGCCCTTTCCCAATTCCTTGATGAAATTTGATGAATATTTTTGATGATTGTGCTCCTTGATGAAAACTTGACCATAACCTAGCTAAGATTGATAAAATTCTATGAAAACCTTAATGAACAATGGATGAACTTGCATAAAATCTACAGATAATGACTTTTCATAAAGTCATGTCTCCAAAATCAATAGAGGAGCTCTCCATTTATAGGAAAGAAGGATGGAGGAATGAGAAACATGAAGGATGTGGGATTAAAGATCAATAATAACAATGTGCCACTTGTCAGCATGTTATTGAAGAGCGGTGGAGCACATTTTGATCAATGTGCAAATAAATGCAATTACGTGGAAATTTGAAATTTGAAAGATTGCTTGTGGAGGAAGATGTGGAAGAGGATTTAATGCCACTTGGATCAAGGAAAATGACTTGTAAGAGACTTAAGTTCCATGTTGGAGGAAAAGTCGTTTTGGGAGGGAGATTTCAAATTGAAGGAATATTCCAATGAGATACCCTTTCGAATGAAAATAGAAGAATTTATAAATCAATTAAATTGATTTACATGTGCAAGTTGCAAAATCTAGAGGATTGATGGTTTATCATTAGAGGTAATTAGGATTTAATTAACTTAGATGGAGACTAGTTGATTTGGCATTTGACTTAGATTTTTGGATTTATTTAAATCAAATGAGAGGAATAGTGGACATTAGATTCAATTAAATAAAGTTTGATGTATTTAATTAAAAGGGGTGATGTTAGATTTAATCAAATAAGGGTGATTTATTTATGATTTAACCAAATAAAATGAATTATTTAATTAAAAGAGGAACATAAGGATTAAATAAAATTGATTTATTTAATCAAAGAGGAAATATTAGGATTAATTAAGTAAAATGATTTATTTAATTAAAAGAAGATGATTTAATCAAATAAAGTTGATTTATTTAATTAAAATAGGGAACTTGGTGAATTAATTAAATAAGAATTATTCAATTAATTGGTTAGTAAAGAAGTGGTTCAGGAAGAAATGATGTTAGTGAATCAGGATAATTTGATCGTCTACAAGTCCTTATCAGAACAAGGATATTTTTACTAGCTATTATAACTTACACTATACAATGATAGGTAATAAACAAAATATATTGATAGCATCCATTGAAGCAAGTAGGAATTCTCTTGATAGCATGGCAAAGAAATTTTAGCCTACATTAGAAGTGATTGCAGGACTTGTAATAGCTCCACTTGTTGTTACAACCCCTTTCAACACATTATTGATCATTTTCTCAGTCATCCTTGAAAAATTCTTTACCCTAAACAAAAACTAAATTACATCATTTAATCTTAAAGGTTAAAACCATTGCAAGATGTGAGAACAAAGCTAATAATTTATATAAATCTAGTGTACGAATGAGTGAGCCCATTTTTAAAAAGGATTTGCACCTTAAAAATGTTAGGATATAGTCAAAGGATTTATGATCGAATCTAGTTTTATAAATAATAATATTGATACTTATTTAAAAATAATTTTTTTATTCTATAATAAATTTATTATTTATTTTTATATATATATAAAGGAATTGATTAATGAAAAAATGAACTGATTAATTTTTTGAAATGATAATTTTTTTTATATATAAAGGAAGTGATTAATGAGGTGATTAATTTTTTATTCTGTAATAAATTGATTATGTGTATTTGTTTTGAAGAGAGGTCTTATTTGTTGAGTAAATTTTGCAAGGAACTGTAAACTTTTCACTGATGATGTCTCAAATGGAGGGTGGTTGTCCAGTTGATTACAATGTCATCAAAAATCTCTTTCTTTAGGTAATTTCTTTCTAGTTGTTGTAAATTCATATATCTCCTTCCTATTGATAAATAGCTTATGGTTTTTTATATGGAACTCTAAAGTTGAGGTGACTATTAAACTATTGCTCTCAATGCAATTTTTTTTGTTATATGATTATTTCTTGTAGTGCTTATATAGGATGTAGATTCATGCATCAAGTTGTTTGAATAGTTCAAGTCTTATGAAGGGTTATATTTCTTCTTGGGTACATATTTGAGCTCCACATGATTTGACTTTGGATTGTCGCTTGTATCATTTTGTCATTGATATTCATTAATCTATTTGAAGAAGTAAATTTTTAGTAGCTTGGGAACCTTTTACTTATATGGTAAACTGTATTTTAAATGTCATTGGTAGTGAGGATCTCGACATTCACTTCAAATACATTGAAGCAATAGCTAAAACTAGACAAATCAAGGAGGTGGAACATGTAACTAGAGAGTCAAACTTCTGTGATGCTAAAAAGACAAAGAACTTCCTTATGGAAGAAAGACTTCCAAATGCTCATCCACTAATAAATGTTTGTGATCGGTTTGGATTTTCCCATAGTCATGTTCAGTAAAGCTTATCAATTAAGGTATATACATAACATAGTTCTCAGTCCATACAAATTATTCATGGTGTAAAGTTTGTAGAGGAGTCTTTCATAGGACCCTTAGGCTTCATTTTTCAAGTAGCTCTTTCATGTTTTGGAGTTGTATAAGCAAAAAATAGAGCATTATAAATCATTTTTCTCAATCACAACACTGAGAAACACACTTTGTAACACATTTTTCAAAGCAAAGACATATTTAAGTCTTGTATCTACTGTAAGAACACCTTTTCTCAATAAAAAATTAGTATTTTTTCTTCTTGATAGTTGTTTCATTATGTGCAAATGAATGATTGATTATCTTTTTCTGTGTTTTATGTTTAAGCCTCAAAAGCATTGTCCCATTTCCATCACTTTTAGGTAGAAACCAGCTATGAACAAAAAGAATTAAATAAACTACCAATTGAATAAATATGCTACCAATTGACAAAAATTAGTGAATAAATGACTAAATTAATGACTAAAAATATAAAACCAAATTGATCAATCAAAACAACCAAATAAATGCCTAGCAATAAACTACTAATGGTCACATGACCAGGATCAGTGAATAATATGACTAAATCAATGATAAATATACTACCAAATTGATCAATCAAAATGACCAAATAAATGACTAAAATTGGTGTAGTAATGAAAAAAGTAAGCCTTTTCCTTGCTTTTTTAGATAATTAACATTAAAGGTGAATTCATGGTGTATTGGAGTGGTGTTGTAATGTGGTGTACACATTCACACTATTCTAGGACCTTTATTTAACTAAAACATGCCTTAATTTATCCTTTGCAAAAGTGTTGTAATACATTTTCACACTTTTCTAGGATGTATCTGCTTAATTAAGCCTAATGGGCCCCTTTTCAATAAAATGTACATAATGTGTACCTTGTTAAGTGTTGTAAAGTGTTGTAACACACTTTCACACTTTTCTAGGATGTATCTACTTAATTAATCCTAATGGGCCCTTTTCAATAAATTGTACATAATGTGTACCTTGTTAAGTGTTGTAAAGTGTTTTAAAGCACTTTCACATTTATCCAGGTGGTCTTAATTCATTGTGGTTAATTGGAGTTATTAACCCCTTTTTAGGCCTTTATTTTGACACCTCCCAAAGATCTATCTCAACAATCATAATTTAATTGAAAAATTATTTCATTGGAAAAAATTTGGTCTTGTGACCACCAGAATTGTACTCCCTTCTTGGAGATAGTACAATCCCTAGTATAATTTGGACCTATCTTGGGTACTCATTAATTATCCTTTAAATCATCATTAATAGGCCCCTAAGACCCATTATTTCAGATCTCAAGGCTTATTTCACCTAAAACTCCCATAAAATCATCCAAAACACTGAAATTTGGGTTCTTTTTCAATTTTGAGCAAGAAATTCACCATTTTAACTCAAATTTTTGGCGGATATTAGCTTTTGAGATCTAAATAATGGCCAGTTAGGTGTTAATTCCTATATAAAAAAAGTTTATAAGTCATTTTTATCATCTCTAAGCACTTTGAGAAAGCATTTTTCAAGATCTAGGTATTGAAGAGTCTTCACAAGAGCATTCAAGAGCAAGTAATCAACAAATTTGAAGCTTTGGAGAAGCATTAGAGTATTTTTTCAAGTCTTCAAGCTCACTTTTATTCAATGTCTAGAATTTTCAAGGGTTGATCATGGTTGTATATGGTGAATCATGATGGATTCTAGGTTAGGGAGATGCAACTAGACATCAAGTGAAACCTAAAGACTTGTTTCCTAACTAATTCCATCCTCCATTATCACTCTACATTCAACCTAAGGAAGGTACACACATCATTAAGGTTCATTTGGGGTGGCTAGAGATCTCCTCAAGTGAGTCATTTCTCTTTATATTTCCATTATTACATCATATTCTTATACATTAGCATAGGATTGCATTATGTTTCAGATTTCCTAGTCTTGGATACACTTAAGGCTAGGGTTTTCATGCATATTTTGTTATTTCTATCAAGGTTTAATTACCAAACTAGGGGTTTGACCAAGGCAAACCCACCATTATCAAATCAAGTTTATATTTTGTTTTACAGTTGTTCTCACATATTCATATCCAAAACTCAAGTTGGAACGAAAGAGAAGGTGTTGAGGTGTAGATCAAGACTTTCAATTCCCAAAAAAGAAAAATAGGATTGATTCTCCAAGAGTGGTGAATGAGTCCCACTGTAGTTGTTTGCAAGATCTATTTGTGGATTTTGATACCCTTTTTCCTAAAACAGGCTCCCATACAGAAACCTAGATCTAGGACTGATTCACCTAGGTTGGAGAATGAGTCCTAATTGGTGAAAAAGTCAAAATTTCCAGTGTTTTAGAGTTGCAAATAGTCACTTCCAGATTCAGAGGTGCACATTGATTATCCTACTACTTTTCTATATTGTTTTGCTAACAGTTTTAGGTCATCTTGTAGATCATTGCATTGAATTAGGATTTTTCATTTCATCTAGCATTTCATTGTCTTTTCCAAGTCCAAACTTGATGGTGAACCCCTCATTAGATCATATTCAAACCCCAGAAAAACCCTACTATAAGATTTATTTCTCTTTTTCATTGAGATCTTTAGGGTTATCCCTTGAGTGGAATCACTTTGAAAGTAGATGTGATAATACTTAATCACACTCTCCCCCATTTTTAAAGGTTCCATCCTGGTGAACTTTCCCTTAGAACATCATAATTCTGATTTGGAGTGCATTTACATCCTAGATTTAGCTTGCATTAACATTGCATTAGGATTTACATTGGCTAATTTGCATTCTAGGGTTTCAATTTTTTCATTAGTGAAAGCTCATTTAGCTTGCATTTTGCATCTAGTTTCATTGAAAAACATTCAAAATATACATTTGCATCTCAAATCTAGGCCATACAACATAGAAAATATAAAACCAACCAAAAAAATCAAAAATGTTTGAAAAAAATCCCTATTGGGACTCATTCGCCACCTTGGGAAAATCAATCCTAGTGAAAATTTAGAACTTTATAGAGTTATATTTCTAGTTTTTAAGCTTTTGTTTGTTGTTGTTACTTTTCTATTTCAGTTGGATTACTTTCAGTTACAGTGAAATCATTAGAAATAGTATCATTTACATTCATTATAATAGTGGATAGAATTAGATTTTGGTAATTTTCATTTTCAGAATTTAGTTTAGATTACACTAGACATAGATCAAAAAATAAAAACAAGACAAAAACACCTAAGCCACTTGGAGAAAGTATAGTTATTTGACTATGTCAAATCTCTCTTTCCAAGTTAACCTAACCCTCAATCCTTTTAGTAGTGATGACTTTGACATGTTAGATGAAGCCCTTGAGGATTTCATCTCACAAGGCTCATCCACTAAAGCTTTTTATGAGAAACCAAAAACAAGAGATGTTAATGTGATTCAACCTCAATTTATCCTTTACCCACCTTCACACAAAACTCAAGCTCAAACCAAACCAAAACCTATCATTTACCCAACTAAGCATAATTTTTTGCAGCAACCGAGTAATAATACTATTGCTCATACATATAACACTAGGAATAACCCGTAACTGCAACAACCAACTTTGAAAACCTTACCTTTGTCGAATCATGTATTTCCTTGTGCTCCTTGTTTACCTCTACATAGTGAGAAGGAGTATGATCTTGTTGAAAAACTTAAGAATAATCCTTCAAATATATCCCTTTGGGACCTAATTCAAAATTCACCTAACTATCACACTATGCTTCAAACAACCTTACAACAAGTAGTGGTTCCTCCTGGTACAAATTCAAATGATATGGAAGCTCTAATACAAGGACTGAATACAATTAATATAGACATTAACTTTCACCAACATGAGCTCCTTCCTGTGGAGATGAGAAAGAGACATGATTCATTCATGATAATAGCTCAATTCAATAGAATAGGCATAAAAAGGACCCTTGTTGATAATGGATTAGCCCTTAATGTGTGTAGTGTGAAGCTCTTAGATAGATTGCACATGGATAAATCAAAAATTCAACCCGATTCCCTATCAATTTGAGGATTTGACAACATAGGAAAGTAATCACTTGGTGTAATTACCTTGCCTATTACAATCTGAAAGGCTACCTTACAAACTCCTATTCATGTTATGCCTCATGAAATTTCATACAGTCTTATTTTGGGAAGACCATGGATTAATGAGATGCATGTAGTGCCTTCAACCCTTCATCATATCATGAAATATTTTTATAACAACAAGGTATACCAAGTTGAAATAGACTTGGAGCCTGAAAGTTGATTACAAGTTGAAAAAGGAACAAAAAGTCCTCTAAGCACATTTATTCCAACATCCAACATAGAACCTATAGAAGTTGACAAGCAAGAATTGGAAACGATGTCAAAATTATTAGACGATGACTTGGGTTCCTTGGAGTTCACACCCTCATTTATGGGAGAATACATCATCACAAGAAAAGAAGATGAAAAAAAAAGAAACCAATGGTCATGTTAACTCAAAATTCAGAAGAAAATTCACAAGCATCTACCTCATCCACTCTTGAAGAAGATACAAGCTATATAAAAAACTTTGATGAGATAAAATATCAACAACCACCAAACCCAAAATAAATGGAAAAACATTATGGGAGAGGTTATGAACTTATGAATCAATTGGGTTATAGTGGAAAAGGATGTGGAAATAAAGAACAAGGAATTCATGTTCCTATAGAACCTAACACACAAGAATATAAAAATGGTTTAGGTTATTTTCCTTCTAAGATAACGTAGGCAAACAAGAGACCTTCATTAAATATCAACATCATCATGTGCAAGACAAAAATCAACCTCGCTTTGAAACATCCTAAGATACTTGATATGGAATCTTAACCATCATGGGATTACTTTGAGGATGATGAAGCCTTGAATAAAATGCTAGGATTTTATGAAAAATCACCTACTACTCATCAAAAGAAAAAGGTTATATGTGCTATGATTAGCACCAGGAAAAAAGATGTAGAATATGAAAGTAAAGAGCTAGACATGAGTAAAGAGTAATAAAAGCCTGAATTTCCAAAGCCAAGTGCAGTCCCTATAGGAGATACAATTGACATCCCAATGAAAATCAATGATAAGGAAAAATTAATTAAGATAGGAAAATGCTTTGATGATGGAGAACAAGAGGACACTACCACTTTGCTTCATGACTTTCCCAAACTTTTTTCTTGGACTTATTTGGATATGTTGGGAATTGATACTAAGATTGTAACAAAAAATATAGTCCTGGCTGAAAATGATAATCCGGTTAGACGAAAGATACGAAAGATGAATCCTAAGATATCCTTGATCATTAAAGGAGAAATAAAAAAACTCCTTGAGGTTGGTTTCATAAGACCTATAGATTATTCTCCTTGGATCTCAAACATTGTCATTGTCACAAAACCTGACAATCGCATTAGGATGTGTATGGATTTTCATGACTTAAATAAAGCATCTTTAAAAGATGGTTTTCCCCTTCCTAATATAAACATGATAGTGGACTCAACTACGAGACATGATTTGTTGTCATTCATGGATGGATTTTCTAGATACAATCAAATTTCCATTAAACCTCAAGATTAGTACAAAACAACATTCACAACTATCTAAGGAACATTCTCTTGGGTTATGCTACCTTTTGGATTGAAGAATGTGGGTGCAACATATCAACGAGCGATGACATTAATATTTCATAATTACATACATAAGATTTTGGAAGACTATGTTGATGAAATTCCAGCCAAATCTTTAACAAGACAAGACAATGTGAATGTCCTTTGAAAAATCCTTGAGTGAATGTGAAAATACAACATGATATTGAATTTGAAAAAGTGTCTTTGATGTAGATAGTGAGAGACTTCTAGGTTTTATCATATCTCACAAAGGCATCGAGGTGGACACCAATAAAATTGACACCATTATTAACATGACACCTCCTAAAAATATTTCTCAATTGCGAACATTACAAGGAAGAATTCAAGCTATCATTTTGTTTGTGGCATCTTTAGTGGACAGAACATTACCATTTAAAGATCTCCTCAAAAAGGATGTGCACTTTGATTGGAATGAGGATTGTAAATAGGTTTTTGATATTTTGAAGGAGTACCTTGCAACTCCACCTATTTTATAGCCTGCTATGAAAAAAAAACCATTCATCCTTTACACAGCCACATCAGCCCATTCTCTCGCAACATTGTTGGCTCAACAAGACGAAAATGGTAAAGAGAATCCTATTTACTACATTAGCAAAAATTTGATTGATTATGAGAAATGATACACAACAACCATACAAAAATGTTTAGATCTTGTGTTCGCTACAAGTAAGTTGCGACATTATTTACTAAATGTGGAAATACATGTGATGATGAAATTTGATTCTCTCAAACATCTTTTTAATAAAATAGATTTATCAGGATGTTTAGGTAAATGGGTAATGTTGTTAACTGATTTGACCTTAAGTTTGTGTCACAAAAAGAAATTAATTGTCAATCCTTGACTGACCAATTGGCTGACACTCCCTCTCCTTTAGCATTACCTAATAATGACTCTTTCCCTAATGACAATGTGTTGACAATTGAAGCTAATGCATGGGAATTATATTTTGATAGATCAAAGTGCAGAATAGGTTATGGAGTAGGAGTTATAATAATACCACCCACGGGAGAACCTATTACCTTATCATATTGGTTAAACCTCCTATGTACAAACAATATTGATGAGTATAAATCATTGCTCCCTGGATTGTGTGTCACTTTAATCATGGGCACAAAACACATTAAGATCTTTGGTGATTCACAATTAGTTATTAAACAAATAAATAGATCATATCAAGCAAAGAATGACAAAATATCAAAATATAAGGATCTCACAATGACTTTTTTATAGAAGTTTGAATCATTTACCATTGATAACATCCCACGAAAATATAATTAACATGCGGATGCAATGGCAAGTGCATCTTATCTTATCTCTCCTCAAGATCCTTCAAAATATTTCAACTTCATTGTGCATATGTTGATCAAACCATCAATCGAAGATAAATCAAAAGAAGTATTAAAAGCAACCAAGGAAGACTCGAGTGAATGGTACAATACAATATTTAACTATTTGAAAGATGATACCTTTCTCAAGCCAAAAATAAAGAACATCTGAGCCTACTTGCAAAAAATTGCATCTAAGTATTTCATTCTCACAGATGTGTTGTGTTGGAGATAATTCAATGGTCTCTTACTTACATTCCTAAAAAAATCTAACATACCCACAACACTTGAACAAGCTCATGTAGGTGCTTGTGGTGACCATTTCAGAGGAAAGATATTAGCTCAAAAAATTATCTGCATTGGATACTATTGGAGACATATGAGCAAGACTACTTTGAATATGAAAGAAAATTCCATAAATGTCAAGAACATATAAATTTGATTCATGCTCATGCTTATGAAGTTCGAGCTCAAGTCTTGATTTGGCCCTTTACGGTTTGGGGTTTGGACATCATTGGAAAGATATCACCACCTTCCTCTACAATACTTACATTTATAATCACCGCAATAGATTATTTCAAAAAATGGATAGAAGTTATTACCCTTCGATCAACAACAGTTGATGTGATATGTTGTTTCATATTGGAACATGTTATTTGTTGAAACACACAAGAAAATTAAGAGGGGGGGTGAATCAGTTGTATCAAATTCTTTACTTCTAAATTTAATCAATTCCACTTTAACGTCAATCTATTATTAAGTGTGAACATGAAATGAAAATAACAGAAAGAAAACTCCAAAGAAACTAGATTTACATGGAAAACCCAATGAGGGAAAAACCATGGTAAAGATTAGCTCACAATATAGTAATAATGCAATACTAGATACAAAAGCTCACTGCCCAAATACAAAATCTCACTACCTAGAACAAGGTCTCACTACCTTAAAGAGGACTCACTATCTAGAAGGAGGTTCATTGCCTACAAAAAATAAAAAGAGATAAATAAAAATCCACCACAAGGGTTCTAACACTCACGGCTTTGATCAGAAGATTGTAGATACCATCAACTCACTACTTTCAAGAATCTAACACAATAAAGTATTGTTGCCTCAATTCACTCTTGCACACTCTAGTTTTCACAATTGTTCACACACTTCAGTTACTTGATCAAATCATTGATTATGGATGGATGATCAATTTGCTACAACTTGATTTTATTTTATACCATCTTCAACCTTAGAAACATTCTCCAAGGTCACCTAAACAATTTCATTTAAAAATTCAAAATAGTTCAACTACTCAACATTCTTGTGGTGGATAAGAATTAGAGAGGACCAATAACATATTTAATTTAGGACCCAAACAACATTTTGGATCAATCACACACTTCCTCAAATTGATGCAGAAACTTAATGTAACATCTAGACACCAGGTCGGCCAAACCTAATGAAAACCCCAACAATATTTGAAGTACATGCATCTCCAATAAGATGATCACACGTGGATAATTCAACACGCTTCACCAGATATATTTCCATCTCTGAGAATGCCTCAAATATATCTGCAGCAAATACATCAACCTTCATTCACATAAAACTCTTCAACAATCCAACTGGACCAACCAACAAAACAGAAGAGCTCTAGAGCGGGTCTTTTGGAGTGTCAAATCACAAGAAAGTTTTTCAAAACATAGAAACCATCAGAAAGAATCATCACCTAGACCCGAAAGATCTGAAACCAAATATCAGAAGACTGTAGAGCCAAAAAATTCCTCCTAGTCCACAAACAAATAATTCTGCCAAACTAGTTCACACACTAGTGAACTTATCTTTTACTCTCCATCGAACTAGAAGCTAAAACTTGAGATATAATATCCATTGAAGCTCATGAACATACTTAAAAATCCACATAGGCATAGGATCAACACAGAAGAAATGCATAGCACAATACCGGAGCACACTTAGAACACACACTCAACACTATTTCACAACCACAACTTCATAAATATAGCTCCATGTACTCTAAACATTTCTATAGTATCTCAACTATACAAGTACCATCTGCAATCAACCTCAACTGTGTTGAAATTAATGTCAAAATTAATGAAAAAACCATCAAACACATGCATACTTGCAACAATCTCACCCTTTGTCATTGATGGCAACACATGATGTGAAGAACCATCAAAGACAACATACATGATTTTTAGAAGTGACAACCTGCACAAGAATAATATTTTCACATGATCTCTCTCCTTTTACATCAATGGAAAAGGAAAAAAATTACATATAAAGATTTGTTTACTCCCCCTTAGGAGTACACCCACATCACATACAACAATAATGCACTTCTCTACTCCCCTTGAGGAGTAGACCACAATCATGAATCCAGATCAAAAAAAATTGTGAATCCACTAGACTGATGTACCTCCATGTGCACTTAGTTCAAAGAAGGAGGTGCAGTAACCCCTAACTTCCCCTTGAGATACTGAAAAGTATCCTTCGGAAGGGCCTTAGTGAATATGTCAACAATTTTTTCCTTCACAGTTACATATTCAAGTCTAACTTCATTTTGCAATACCTTCTCTCTCAAGAAGTTGTATTTGATAGATATGTTATTTGTTCTAGAATGCATCACTAGATTCTTTGAAATGTTTATAGCACTTCTATTATCACAGAATATAGAGATAGGTTCAATCACCACACCTATGTCCATCAAGTTTTTCTTCATCCACAATACTTGTGTACAATAGGATGTTGCTGCAATATACTCTGGTTATGCAGTAGATAAAGAAACTGAATCTTGTTTCTTACTCAACCATGAAACTAATCTTCCTCCAAGGAAGAATGCACTACCACTTGTACTCTTATGGTCATCTACATAGCCAGCCCAATCTGCATCAATGTAGGCATTGAATGTTAAATCATTGTCCTTCAGATACCATAGCCCATAATCTGGAGTTCCTTTAAGATATCTGAATATCCTCTTCATAGCTGTAACATTTGCTTCCTTAGGTTCTGCTTGAAATCTTGTAGCTAAAGATACTGCATGCATGATGTTCAATCTAGTAGCAGTAAGATACAATAGTCAACCAATCATGTATATGTACATGCTCTGATCAATTTTAGCAAATTCCTCATCCTTGCTCAGCTTGCATCTAGTTACCATAAGGGTACAGATCGGTTTGGAGTCATCTATTCCAAACTTTTTTAACAATTCCTTAACATACTTAGATTGGGAAATGAATATCCCTTTGTCAGTTTGATTTACTTGAAGTCCAAGGAAGTAATTCAATTCACCAATCATAGAAATTTCAAATTATTTTTGCATTTCTTCAACAAATTTCTTACACATACCTTCATTTCCACCAAAGATGATATCATCAACATATACCACAATTATCAACATTTTTTTTTCTCAACCTTGAAGTAAAGATTGTTGTTTGCGAATCCTTTTTTGAATCCTTGCTTTGTCAAGTATCTATCCAATCTAGCATACCAAGCTCTGGAAGCTTGTTTAAGTCCATATAATGCCTTCTTTAGTTTACAAACCATGTCCAGTTTTCCTGGTAGTTGAAAACATTTTGGTTTCTCCATATATACTTCTTCTTCTAGTTCTCCATTCAGAAATGCAGACTTGAAATCCATCTAATATACTTTGAAGTTGTTAGAAAAACAAGGATAGACAACTGAGAGGGGGGTGAATCAATTGTTATAGAATTTAAACTTATTCAACTTTAAACAACCTTTAATATCAAATCTGATAATTAACAGTGAAATCATAAATCAACAACACATTAGAGACACATGAACACCAAGAATTTAATACGTCGAAACCCTGTTAGGGGAAAAACCACGGTGGATGTTAGTCCACAAGACTATACCCTGTTAGAAGTATACTAAAAGAAATGAATAAGGAATGCACATGCATTCAGGCACACTTCCTAGAGCTCATTGCTCAAAGGGAAGGCTCACTACCTTATATAAAATAATCAAATTAAATCCATCTAATGAGGTTGAACTGAGAAATTAGCTTCTACCAAAGCCCGATGACAGTTCTGGTTAGGCACAAAAACACTTCTTCACACTTCACTCAATATTCTTCACACTCTACTATGAAATCAAATGACCTAATCTTTATTTGCACATTTCACATATATTCACCGAGCATACACCACACACACTCACTCTTCAAAATGAAGAAACAATCACTCTTATATGTCCACTACATGAATTTACATCAACAACTCTGTCGGCCACAAATAAAGAATAAATTACAATTGTCGGCCCAATTCATGAAAAAATATCAATGCGCACCAACCTAAGTTGGTCACATAGTAATGAATACCTAAATTAACATCCTCAAACATGCCAAAAAATAAAAGATTAATCCATAAGGATCTGCAACACGCTACCACCATCATGTCGGCCAAGAACATAAAAACTTTGAGCACACAAAGGAAAATATTTGATTACGAGCACACCGATCAACGCAAATGTACAACAATGATAGATCACATTATAGAAACATTACTAAGCATCACAGTAGCATACACAATAATTCAATCTACCATAATTGCATTCTCTTCATCTAGAAACACCTACTACAGTAACAAAATAATTGTAGGAACTCAAAAACTTATAACTCGCTCCAATCTTGATGTGTAGCACTGAAACTTCTAGAAAACATACTAGATAGGATAAGCAACAAACCATTTAATATGCAACCTTTGATTAAAAATTTACACAACTTTCCATCATTCTAATCTTAACAACTTCACAGACTGCCTACAACATATTTTTTCTAATTTTCTCAATTTCCTCGACATATACAGCCTTTAGAATCATCAATACTAATAGTGTTGACATCAATGAAAACCACATATCAAAAACACAAACATAACATCCAACATAAGTCTTTATGAGATGAAAATTGCAAGAAAATATGAATGGCCTCCATTCTTGCTATAGGTGAAAAAATTTCTTCAAAATCTATTCCTTCAACTTGTGAATGTCCTTTGCATACAAGTCTTTCTTTATTCCTTACCACTTCACCATATTCATTCAACTTGTTTCTGAATACTCATTTTGAACCAATTACATTTTTGTTTGCAGGTCTAAGGACTAGTTCCCATGTCTCATTCTTCTCTATTTGTTGTAATTCTTCTTGCATTGCTCTAACCCAGCTATCATCATTACATGCTTCACTCACAATCAAGTTCTATCTTAGAAAGTAAACTCAAGTTTACCTCAACAACTTTTATTCTTGTCTTCACTCCTTCACTTATGTTTCCAATTATTTCTTCCTCTTGATGATTTCTCTGTACATATTTAGGAGTCTTAGGTGCAGGTTCCAAAGTTTATTCTTCATCACTTTGTTCTTTCTCTTCCTTTTCTTCTTCTTGTACTTGCTCATAGATAGGATCATCAAGTTCAACTTCATTTATTTCCATTGTTCTATATATAGCTTCATCAACCTTTACATTAGCACTTTCAATTATTTTTCTTAGTCTCTTATTAAATAATTTGTATGCCTTGTTGTTATTTGAATATCCAAGAAAAATTCCTTCATCACATCCAGCATCAAACTTTACAATATTTTCATCATTTCTTCTAATATAACATCTACTCCCAAATACTTTAAAGTATTTAATAGTAGGAGTCTTACCAATCAATAACTCATAAGGAATCTTAGTGATGTTACCTCTAATTTGAACTCTATTAAGAATGTAGACAACAGTGTGGATTGCTTCTCTCCAATACACATTAGGAACATATGCTTCTTTCATCATAGTTCTAGAAGCCTCTTGAATAGTCTGGTTCTTTCTTTCGACAACTCCATTCTGCTGAGGGTTCTAGGAGAAGAATAATATCTCTTTATACCATGCTCTTCATAGAATGCATTGAACTCACTAGAGGTAAATTATCCACCTCTATCAGACCTTAAGCATTTGATTTTTAGGTTTGCCTCATTTTCTTCTCTTGCCTTAAACACCTTGAATCGATCAAGAGCCTAAGTGTTTTCTCTAAGAAATGTAACCCAAGTCATCCTAGAGTAATCATCAATTAGCAGCATAAAGTACTTTTCACCATTTAGGCTTCTTGTTCTTGTAGGACCACAAAGGTATGTATGGATTAATTCTAGCATTCTAGTAGATGATTGTTCCTTTCCTTTAAAAATGTTTCTAGTTTGTTTTCCCAACTGGCAACTTCTGCAAATTGAATTTGAAGGCTTTGTAATTCTAAGTAGATCTCTGACAACTTCCCTAGAACTAATCCTGATCAGATTGTAAAAATTCACATGTCCCATCCTCTGGTGCCAGAGCCAACTTTCATTATTCTAATAAACAAAACACTGACCATCACCACCCTTAAGTTGATAGACGTTTCCATGAGTTCTTCTCCTAGCTGATACCATAGTTCCAAATCATTTTCTAATCTCACAAGTGTTATCCTAAAACACAAGCTTAAAACCTTTGTTTCAATTTTGTCCAACACTTAAGATATTATGCCTTAAACCCTTTACATAATAGACATCGTCAGTATTATGTTTTCCATCAAAACTAATTGTTCCTTTACCAATAATCTTAGCACCAGAGTCATCTCCAAACATAACTATTCCTCCATCATACTTCTCAAGTTTAGTGAACTTACTCTTATCTCCACATATGATTTGAACATCCATTGGCAATTACCCAAAAGTCTTCATCTTGTCTAGCATGAAAAAAAATTACCAGAGTACCTTTTGTTTCATCCTTTTTGCTCTCTGAATCAGATTCCTTTGCACATCTTTCATGGTTATAGATACAACTTTATTTTCCAAAGCTAGAAATAAGCATTCATCCTTATCCTCCTCAAAGTTAGATTCATCATTAGAAATTCCTGCATCTTCTTTGACATAGTACAATTTCTTGAACTCCTTATCCTTTTTATCTTTGTGATTATTGTTATTGTCCTTGTTCTTCTTGTGTGTAGTTCTATTAGGACATCTTGATGCATAATGACCAATTTTTCCACAACTGAAACATTTAAATAGAAAATTACCTTTGTATTTACCAGTACCTTTCTTCAATCTCCTTATGAAATTTTCTTTCAAATCTTCTAAATCATCACCATTTGAGTCATCTCTTATCTTCATTTCTTTAAAATTTTTTTTAGTCTTCTCCTTCTCTCTTGCAAATTTTCTCATCTCGAATGCAGTCAAGACACCAAATAGATGTTCCTTAGTAAATGTCTTTGGATCATATGATTCTTCAAGAGCAAATACCTTGTCACTGTAATTTTTTGGTAGTGTCATCAGGATCTTCTCAATTATATCTTCATCTGACATGGTACCACCTTGATCCTTGATTTTAGTTTCTATAAGTTCAAATCTTTGATAATAACTTGCAATATCTTCTTCGTCTTCCATCCTCAAGTTCCCAAATTTTCACTTAGCAGTTAGTTTCCTTGACAACTTTACTCTATCATTCCCTTTATAAATGTCTTTCAATTTTTCCCATACTTCATGAGCAGTAACTAGAGAAATAATTTTTTTTCTTTTAGTTCTAGATAGAGCATTGAAGATAGCATAACTTTCCCTTTCATTCTCCTCATAAGTTGCTATATCATTAGTAGAGGAAGGACCACCGATGGGTTTAACATAATTTTTCTACACAACTTGCTAGGTCTTGAACCCAATTGAAACCAAATAACCTCTCATTTGTTCTTTCCAGTCACTATAATTAGCTCCTTCAAAAATAGGAATCTATAACTTGTGTTCCATTTTATCTACCTCAAGTGGTTGAGCTTCTCACCGAGGAACTAGAGCACTGAAACCAATTGTTGAAACACACAAGAAAACTGAGAGGGGGGTGAATCAATTGTATCAAATTATTTACTTCTAAACTTAATCAATTCCACTTTAACTTAAATATGTTATTAAGTGTGAAAATGAAATGAAAATAACAGAAAGAAAACACTAGAGACACCAGATTTACGTGGAAAACCCAATGAGGGAAAAAACATGATGAGTATTAGTTCACAATATAGTAATAATGCAATACCAGATATAGAGGCTCATTGCCAGTCTCACTACCAAGAACAAGGTGTTAGTGTAATTAATTAATTATTACACTAGCATAAGTTAACTTAGGTTTTAATTAATCATATTGGTCCTAAGTTGCATTTAATCATTTAATAAAGTTGTTGAGATAAGATTCCTTTCTAGAAGATGAGTTGTCTTTTCTAGAACTTATCTCCATCTTGTTATCATTCCCTACGTAGTTGGTTAGGGTTTCTTGTTGTCACATGAAGTGTGATTTGAACACTTGGCAACATCCTTTGCATTTTAGGTTTAGCACTTGCCTATATAATCAAGCATATGTACTCTTTGTAAATCATCGGATAGATCATAATATAATCTCTATTTTGAATGCCATTATCATACTTTCTTTGTGGTTGAATATTTCTTCCTAGCAAAGGTCCTCCATTGAAGATTGTATTGCAGCTTCATCAAGGACACCTGTGCATCCATCATTCCAACATGGTATCAGAGTTATTCCAGTGAAGGTTTATCCCAGGATCAAGAAATTTTGGCTAGTGAGATTCTTTGGCAAGCAAGGGTTTGTTGCAAGCTGTTTTTTATTGGAGTCGTCATCATATTTGCTTCGAAAATCTAGTTTTCACTCATTTGCAAGAAAAATGATTTATGGGTTTTATAGCCAGCATCGAAATCTAAACTGTGTATCTTTTAGATTTTGCATATTTTACACAGATTTGGAAAAAATCACAGTCTAAAAAGTGTCAGGCGTCATTTTTCTCCTAGCTAAAGGTTTAAAAAAATCAATTTTTCATCTTCTGCTTGTTGGATCAAGAAACAATTTCTGGGTTTTATTTCTAGCATCAAAATATTTCCGGGTTTTTATTTTTGTCTACAAACAATGAGCAGATTTTCTAGAAATCAAATTAGAAATAAACATTTTTGTTAGAAAACTCGTTTCCTGCAGGCTAAATTCAGTTTTTTTAATTTTTTATTTGAGAGTATATATTGTTGTTTTATGTCATGGATACACATAATATTGCATCTCTTACTCCATTCAACTATTTTGGTTGGAAAAAATAAATGGAGATTCACTCGAAACATAAGGGGTTGTACAGGGTAACCATGGGCACAGAAATTGAACTTATAGGTGCTATTGAAAAGAGAAAGTGGTTTAATAGGTGTAATGAAGTTTATGGTACATTATGTCTATCTCTTTCTTTTGAGCTTCTTTTTTACATTGAGTCTTGCACTACACCCCATGCGGTTTGGACTACTTTGCAGTCTTTGTTTGAGAAGTAGGATACTATGAGAGGGTTTCAGTTAGAGAATGAGCTTATTGGCTTAAATCCTAGGGATTTTGATAGCATCTAGGAGTTTTTCACCAAACTCAAGTCTCTTAGATTGTAGTTGTCACAGTGTGGTGTTCAGAAGGAAGACTCTCAATTGATATTGTCCATTCTTTCTAAGTTTGGACCGAATTATTCAGTTTTTGTTTCTACATTTTATGCTACTAGGGATGCACTTGGTACTAGATTTACTATGCCTTCTTTTGATGATTTTGCATCTTCTCTCACTCGAGAGCAGGCCAAGTTGGCCAATATGGGCAAGTTGAAGCCCTCTTCATCACAGGCACTTATTGCATCACAGGAGCTCAGAGATCAGAAGGCTTCTATAGGAAAATGAATGAAACAAAAACAAAAGGATTCCAAATCTTATGAGTAGTAGAAGGAGTCCTTGGATTCATCATCCTCTTCTAAGGGGAAATCATTTAGGAAGGAGAAGGGCCCATGTACATATTGCAAGAGAGAAAGGACATGCAGAACATAATTGCTACAAGAAGGACATTGATGAGCTGAAGAATCTTCTTCAAAAGCATCAGATTGATTTGCCTTCTAGGATGTATGCATCATCTCCTTCCCCTCTTTTTTTTCTTCTTCTTCAGTACAACATGACAGGGGCACAACTAGTTTATATACTTCATCAAATATGAAGGGACATGCTCTTTGTGCTTCTTCGATTCTTGGATCAGGGAGATGGCTTCTAGATTCAGGAGCATCTCATCATATGGCTTCTACACAGTCTATGTTCACTTCCTTTGAGTCTCACACTATGTCTCTTATTTTTATGGGAAACAATACCTACATGAGTGTTACAGGGAAAGGGTCTATCAGTTTTGGGGACAACACTTTTCAGGATGTCTTGTGTGTTCCTTATTTGACGAACAACCTTCTTTCTATATATCATATCACACATGGAGGCAATGGGAGGTCTGTAGAGTTCACACCTGATTTAGTTATCATCAGAGATTTGGAGAGTAGAGCAGTTATTGCTACTGGGGTGGTGGATCACTCATCTCGGTTGTATTCCTTTGCAGATTTTGCTACTAATAGTGCTTTTGTTCCTACAGTTGTTCATCACACTTCTAGTGTGAATCATCATTCAGAGGAGACATTTGGCTACTTGAACATTGGAGTTCTCACTTCAGATCCTACTCTTAAGCCATCCATTCCATCTTCTTCACCTACTATTGCAATTGTTGATACTTTTATGACTACAGGTGTAGTTTCTTCTATTTCAATGTAGCAGGATCCAGTTGATCATCCATCTTTGGAGGTTCCTATTCAGTCTTCACCCACTTTGACTTATTCATTTGTTGAGGTCACGCCTGCTTCTATGGAGACATCATGGGCTACACCTACTTCACCTTCAGAGATTGCTTTTATTCGGCCTCTTCCCTCTCACTTCTTTCAGGAGATGCAGTTTCTCCAGTTCTTTTAGGGCTACTTCATTCTAGGGGGGATCTGTGGTCTCTTTCTTCCTCTCTTCTGGAGGGATTATTTCATGATCTTTGTGATGGATGGTTTCCTTGGGGGGTCTTATGGATTCCTCCATCCTTCATCACTTAGTTTCTCTTTGCATTCTATTTTGGGGAGGAGTTTTGTTCCCACTAGGTTTTCTCCTTTACCCCGGTTAGTTTAGTTTGCATTGCATTTGTACTTGGGTACCTAAAATGGCCATTATCCGGGACCCATCATCATCCTGAATAATCATTGCATTTTTCTTTTCCTCCCTAAGTTACACTTATGGGGGGTGTTAGTGTAATTAATTAATTATTACACTAGCATAAGTTAACTTAGGTTTTAATTAATCATATGAGTCTTAAGTTGCATTTAATCATTTAATAAAGTTGTTGAGATAAGATTCCCTTCTAGAAGATGAGTTGTCTTTTCTAGAACTTATCTCCATCTTGTTATCATTCCCTAGGTAGTTGGTTAGGGTTTCTTGTTGTCACATGAAGTGTGATTTGAACACTTGGCAATATCCTTTGCATTTTAGGTTTAGCACTTGCCTATATAATCAAGCATATGTACTCTTTGTAAATAATCTAATAGATCATAATAGAATCTCTATTTTGAATTTCATTATCATACTTTCTTTGTGGTTGAATATTTCTTCCTGACAAAGGTCCTCCATTGAAGATTGTATTGCAGCTTCATCAAGGACACCTGTGCATCCATCATTCCAACACAAGGGATCACTACCTTAAAAAGGACTCACTATCTAGAAGGAGGCTCACTACCTACAAAAAATAAAAAGAGATAAATAAAGATCCACCACAAGGGTTCCACACACTCGTAGCTTTGATCAAAAGATTGTAGATACCATCAACTCACTGCTTTCAAGAATCTAACACGATAAAGTACTGCTACCTCAATTCTCTCTTAAGCACTCTACTTTTACCCCTTGTTCATAAACTTCACTTCCTTTCTCAAACCATAGATGATGGATGGATCAATTCGCTACAACTTGATTTTCTTTTATACCATCTTCAACCTTAGAAATATTCTCCAAGGTCATCTGTACAATTTCATTTACAAATTCAAACTAGGTTGGCTACTCAACATTCCCATAGTGGATAAGAATGAGAGAGGACCAATTACATATTTAATTTAGGACCCAAACAAAATCTTGGATCAATCACATGCTTCCTCAAATTGATTGAAAAACTTAATGTAATGTGTAGACACTAGGTCGACCAGACCTAATGAAAACACCAACAATCTTTGAAGTATGTGCATCTCCAGCAAGATGATCACACGTGGATCATTCAACATGCTTCACTAGACATATTTCCATCTCTGAGAATGTTTCAGATACATCCATAGCAAATACATCAACCTTCATTGACAGAAAACTCTTCAACAGTCCAACCAGACCAACCAAAAAAACATAGGAGCTTTGGAGTAGGTCTTCCATAGCCCCAAATCACAAGAAATTTTTTCAGAACATACAAACCATTAGAAAGAATCATCTCCTAGATCTGCAAGATTTGAAACCAAATATCAGAAGATTACAGAGCCAAAATATTTCTCCCAATCCATAAACAAATGGTTCTGCCAAACCAGTTCACACACCGATGAACTTATCTTTTACTCTCCATCGAACCAGAAGCTAAAACTCAGGATATATTATCCATTGAAGCTCATGAACATACTTACATATCCAAATAGGTATAGGATCAACACAAAATAAATTCAGAGCACATTACCGGAGAACACTTAGAACACACACTCAACACTGCTCCACTACTATAACTTCATAAATATAGCTCCATGTACTCTAAACACTTCTACAATATCTCAACTATACAAGTACAATTTGCAATCAACCTGAATTGTGTTGACATCAATGACAACATTAATGACAACACCATCAAACACATCCACACTTGCCACATTATTTCTTGGTTTGGACTTCCTTTTGCATTAGTTTATGATAATGGTACACCATTTAAGAATAATGAAGTGAATAAATTCTTGTAAATGTTTAACATACAACATCACTTCTCAACACCATACTACCTGCAATCTAACGGTCAAGTCAAGTCAACTAAAAAAACTATCGAAAAAATCTTAAATAAAACTATTAACAAGCATCATAAGGATTGGCACATGCAGTTACAATATGCACTATGGGCGTATTGCACAAGCATCAAATCATCTACATGAACTACACCTTAAAATATTTTTTATGGTAGCGAAGCAGTAATACCCTTGTAGTTAGAAATTCCTACATTAAGAATTGATCTTCAAGGACTTATTGATGACAAAAATTTCAGAGAACAACAATTGCATCAAATTGAA
Organism: Sequoiadendron giganteum; assembly: GCA_007115665.2. NCBI lineage: Eukaryota > Viridiplantae > Streptophyta > Pinopsida > Cupressales > Cupressaceae > Sequoiadendron > Sequoiadendron giganteum. Next base: position 183,368,408 of record CM021102.1, on the reverse strand, counting down.
GTGGTCGATGAACAACACAGCAACGTTGTTGAGCATCTTCAAGCTTATTGTAAAATAAGATAGTGTATTTACAATGAAAATATCATCCCTCACATATTCAACAGAGGCAACCTAGTTTTATCTTAAAATCAATGTAACATCAATGTCGACCTGAAGGAAAAGGAAAATTGTGTCCTAATTAGTTAGGACCTTACATAATCAACATTTTTTTTGGGTCTAGTGCATACACGTTAACAAAACTAGATGGCACACCCCTCAAAGAACCTATTAATACCATGCATTTATATCGGTATTATTTCTAATCCTTTTGAATAGTATGAATGATAAAGAAGTGGTGTTAGAGTTAGTGGTTAATACTCCATGTGCTCTCACATTGCTCTATTCTTGACAAATAGTTATTTGTGTGTCTTGAATACTAAAGTGATTATTTAATTTATTTTAAGTGATTAATTTAGGTTTCATGCTATTCAACTTCATCAAGTGTGTTATGTTAGCTTAGATTCTTATATTCATTTAATGTTAATAGGTGCATTTAATTTAGCATAACACACTTAATCACAATCTTGCATCTAAGAGAAACTAGCATGAATTTTAATTAGATCACATAAAGGATGTTAAATCATGAAGACATTCATTAAATAATCTTACAAAGGTTATTTAATTTATCACATTGCCATTTAATATTTGACACATAAAGACAAGTAATAAAACATAAAATGCTCATATATATATATATATATATATATATATATATATATATATCAAAGTTTTGTGTAAATATCATCAAATTATATAATGGTACTAAGGCCTTTGACTTCTAGATTCCTCGGGAAATGTTGCTCACATTTTTGTAGTGGCGGTATGTCATGGGAAGGTGGTATTCTATCATGATCATGATTTTTTGAGTGTACTAAGAGAAAACTATAAGCCCTACACCTATCCAAGGGCTTCCCGATGCTCCCCATCTATCTGATCTCTCTGCACCTAAAGGCTGGCTATCTCTGACTGTAGTCTCTCAAACTCTGTTGGGGTCTGAGGCAACTATGTATCTAAGGAAGCATCGGCTTGGTGGGAGCACCTCCTAAGACTCGTACACTGCCCATAGTCTAACATATGGCTTGAAAAACTCTAGGTCTTGATCCACGATGGGTGGGGGAACATAGTCTAAGTATTTGGCCTCCTCGTCGACTAATGGGGGCACTATCTTTGCACCCACCTGATGATAAAAACCCTGGAGATCTCTCATAGACCCTGTAAGATAGAAAACACAAAAATAATCAGCACACATCATGATATATATATAAAGCATAAAACATGAACATAAGCATAAATCATAGTAGTAAATAAAATATCATCACCTATATCTTTGGAAGTCTATGTGAAATCATCCTTGTTGGGTGCAGGGGGCATGGAAGATGTGCTAGCCTCTCCATGACTGTGGGTATTGGTGCATGTTGCAGCTATTGCTCATGATCTAGTAACATGAATGGGAGATGGCTCTCCCTGCTTGTGACCCACTAGATCCTCATCTGCTACCTCACCACTCTCACTCTTTGTCTGCTCCTCATCCTCATCCTCATCCTTGTCCTTATTCTCATCCATCTCCTCCTAGATATCATAGTCAGGATCTATAGTCTCATTGTACTCCTCTTCTATGACATCTATAAATATGTTTTCAACCCTGTAGCATGTCTCCTCGGCCCTATCCTCTACCTCATCTCCCTATTCTAGGATTTTTCATGCATCACCTATCAGATCATCCATTGGATAGACAGGGGTTGGTCATGATATTGTTCACCAATCCTCATTCATCTATGGCACTAATGTCTTCAACATCAGAGACCGGAGGCACATCGTGATCTGAATACTTAGAGTCACTATAGACAACATCCTCAATAGTGAACTATCTCGATTCCTCAGGTCTCTGGGCACTCCGTACTAACCTCCTGAAAAATGATTGTGTCCTAGGTGCTATTTGAACTTGACCAAAATAACACATGACATGATCATAGTAGAGAAGGTCATACTATAATCATGTCTCCCAATCAAGAACCTGTCCAGCTATAGTCTCCTCATTTGTCGAGTGTGATCTAGCCATTGAAGCATAATCTAATAAGGTCTTTAAAGGTTCTCATCCTCCTCCATTCAGTCAAATCATACTCTCCAGAAGCACAAATCACCATACTACCAAAACCATCATAGAGGATAGCTGAAGGCCTGAGGATACCCCAAGGCTATCAGACATAGGAAGTGGGTAGGTCTTGTACAAGTAATACCCTCAGGGCACAAAAACTATAGAATCATACAATGTACCATATTGTTCACCTCCTAAAATACAAATCATCCAAGATCATAGTATAAGTGCACTAAGATGCTACGCTTCTAGGCATATACTATCTAGATATGCTCCCCGAACATTAGGGTTGACTACTAGTGCCATTATTAGCATCATAACTCATCTAACCAGTGGGGCCCATGAGTATAGTAGCATAGAAAGATCTATCTATGGCCTCACTCTCTCATCATGCACTGGTCCACAAAATCATAACTACATGTTACATTTCATCTCGTGAAATGACCACTCTACTCAGAAATGTACTTGCTCACCCTGAATAGGAACTCAGAGTATGTCACGAATTTCCTCCAACATGATGGTCATTTTGTTGGTAGGTAGATGAAATGTACATGTATCGGTGTCCCAACGCTCTGCTAGCACCATCAGCATCGGATCATGGTACCTCATGGGCAACATGAGGAATTTTGAGTATAGTCCTACAGTCTACAAAAGCTTTGTATCCTCCACTAAAAGAGTGGGGGCTAAATTTTGAAGAACACTAATTTGTTTGCAACCCAGACATTGTCACGAATGAGTGGGAACATAACAAAAAAGAAAAAATATGTCCTAATAAGCAGTTTAAACTATTAATCTTTACATAAACAATCATAAAAGTGTACTAAAGTTATTCTAGTATGATTTCCTAGAGGCCCTAGATACTTTAGACCATTTTTGGGACACTTCGCGAAGAAATGACACTTTGCGAAAAACTGGGACACTTCGCGAACAAAAGGGACACTTTGTGAATTTTTTTCCCAAGGCCCTAGATTAACCTATAAATGCATAAAAATCATAAAATGACTACGTAAGGACAAAGCTATGCTAGAAAAATCAACTCACCTCATGCTGGCACTCACCATGTGCTACCTGGTCTCGTAGGACGTCCAATCTCGTAGGCCTATAATCTCATCTGCTAGGAATCTTTGACTACTCTTCAATCACTTTAAAGCTATAAAAGGTAAATGATAAAATAAGTTATCATTTACTTCACATTTTTCTCTTATAAAAGTTAAAATTATATTTTTTACTATATTAGGGTTAAAAAGTGCATTTCATTCAAATCAGCATAATGGGTGCTAGAGAGCTCTATTTTCAATGCCATTTGTTGTGTTGGATTCATGATTGTGCTCTCGTCCTCATAAAATTTCTATCATTATGTTGTATGGTAATTGGAAATACATTATGATATAACCTACCTTATTCGACGTGGCTAGAGTGCCACCTTGATTTCACCTTCGTAAAGCAAGAAGAATCAAGGGGGGGCATACATCTACCCTTGAATGTGATTTTTAGAAATAAGTTAGAGGATTTTTGGATAACTAATGAATTTGTGTCATAGGATATGGTTCCTAATGTTCTAGTTTTTCAGATAACTACACAGAGGACTTCATACTCTCATCCTGTGAATGAACATATATGAGTGTCCTTTTATAAGATCAAGTGTATTGTTTAGAGTCTTTTAGCTTGCATATGCACGTAGAATCATATGGGTGCTAAAGTGGGGGTTAAATGTGACCACTAGAATTGTGCTCCCTTCTTTGAGATAGTACACTCCCTGGTCTAATTTGGGCCCATCTTGGAGATTATACTATGGGTTTGACCAAGGAAAACCCCCCATTAGCAAATCAAGTTTATATTTTGTTTTATAGGTCTTTTCATAGATTCAGATCTAGAACTCAAGTTGGAAGGAAAGAGTAGGTGTTGAGGTGTAGACCAGGACTTTCAATTCTCAAAAAAGTGGAATGAGACTTATTCGCCAAGAGTGGTGAATGAGTCCCACTGTAGCTATTTGCAAGTTCTATTTGAATATTTTGATACCCTTTTTTCCCAAAACAGGCTCCCATGTAGAAACACAGATCTAGGACTGATTGGCCTAGGTTGGTGAATGAGTCCCAGTTGGTCAAAAAGTCAAAATTTCTAGTGTTTCAGAGTTGCAAAAAGTCACTTCCAAATTCCCAACTGCACATTGATTATCCTATTTCTTTTCTATGTTATTTTTCTATTATTTTTAGGTCCTCTTATAGGTCATTGCATTGAATTAGGATTTTTCATTTCATCTAGCATTTCATTGTCTTTTCCAAGTCAAAAATTGGTAGTGAACCCCTCATTAGATCATATTCAACCCCTAGAACAACCCTACTATAAGATTTATTTCTCTTTTGCATTAAGATCTTTAGGGTTATCCCTTGAGTGGAATCACTTTGAAAATGGGTGTGATAGAACTCAATCATGCTCTCCCCCATTTTCCAAGTTTCCAGGTCCTGGTAAGTTGAGCCACGACCTATTTTCCCTTGATGGAGAATGTGTTCTCCCTTAATAAGACCCCCCTTTCTTAGCTGATCTAGAATGGGTTTTGGGCCTTCTTTCAGTCCCCCAAAACTTGGTCCTAGAAACTTAGCCAAGACCCATTCACCAAAGATGGTGAATGGTTCCTCCCTTAATGAGACCCCTATTTTTTAATTTCATTCTAGTAGTAATGTAATTATCTTTCTTCCCATATTTGGTGTTGTCCTTAATTCATTGAATTTTGGGGTTAACCTCCTAATTTAGTATAAATAAGTGGTGAATTCAAATTATTTCTCCTAACAATGCCAGGAAATTTTATGAAGAATTCAAGCATTCAAGTGATCAAGCATTAGAGTATTTCAAAGGAATTTACAAGGAATTTCAAGGTAGATTTCAAGTGTTTATTGCAGCAATTCAAAGTCATATCATCATGTCAAGGGTTTAATGCATTCATGTGTGTTGAGATAAGAAGTTAATGTTGCATTGAGGATCCATTTACAAAGCATCATCTTACATCATGGATCTACATTCTTCATTGCCACACCATGATAGTTTGCAGATTTTCTTCACAAGACACAATCCAAGGTGGCATCATTTGCATATTTCACATTTCATGTTTCATTTCATTTATTTCATCACCTAGTTTAATTACCTAGAAGGGATTTGACTAAGGAAAACCCCCATTCACTAAAAACTACACAAGTTTTTCTTGCCCTTGAGTGTGTGATTACAGATTTTCAGGTTCAAGATCAAGTCAAGCAAGATTTGGAGAAAACATTTCAAAGTTGCAATGTTGGTGTTGGTGGTTTTTTCAGCTAAACCTAGGAATTCTCTAAAGGGATTATAGTCCTTATGTTCAAGAAAGTCATAGGTTAGTGGCCAACACAACGATTAAAGATTCTTGGGGTCCTTACTCTTGCACTTTAGGCTCTATGGGACCTAGGAGGGTATTTCCTTATTTTTGTTCATTCCAATATATTTAAATGGAAAACACTTCTACATAGAGAGGTTCCTATTTGTTGGAAAATGAACAACATCTACAAATATTTGGATGGTCTTTAGGTAAATGACTATCCTTTCACTAGGAACACGGGTTTGTATGATACTTACAACTCAAATTTAATCAAAATTTGATAAGTATTGTTCATATTCTGAACTTATGGCTAGGTATATCATTAATTCATTAATTGCACGAACTCTTGAAAAATAGGCCAGTGCCTCGTCAATTGGGTAATGGATTCAAATATGAAATATTCAGCAATACAGAAATCATTTAATTCTGAAATAGATGGACTATATTTTTAATTCCTTACACTATAAAAACTCACAACATATAAAGCATTACTTCTTACCCAAATCCCATGCAAATTCTGCAAATTCTTATAGACATATAACTCTCTTCAAGTATTTAATTAACTCTTTGAGTTAAAACATAGAACAGAGTCATACATCCAATTAAACCATTGGAGATAAACAAAAATATTCTTGATATTTTCATTCATAATATGCAACAACTATACATAGGAGAGTACATACTTTAATTTTTCTAGATTTGTTTTGATATCACTAATTTGTATTGAACTATTTAAAAACATTAATTTTATGACCTATACCCAAGAAAGTTAATGAACAACTTCATCAAGCACTTTGCACTATATATGTTTTGCACTTGAATTCATCGAGACCTTTCTAAGCTCAAAAAATTCCCCCTCCCTCTTTTTTGTAATGAGCATTAAAATCCCTTTTACAGACTAACAGAGCAACAAGCATCAAGCTCATTACAATTACATTTCAAAAATATTTCATTTCAAAACAAAATTTCAATTGCATTTCAAAAATTCCCAAACAGTTAGATGTAATCATTTTCTAAACAAGGGAATCAAAACTTGTAACAACCATCAAAACCAGTTGACACGACCACAACAGTTGCAAAATGTTGTTGAGTCTTTGTTATCCACGTTCACCAACACAAACCCTTCAATAGCAGCCAACAAGAACCTCCATGACCATCATTGCAACAAAATTTAAAAACCCAAACACCATTTCCATCATCCAAAACCAATACTAGCACCAAGACCACAGTACACATGCCCACTTCACATCTTCACCACAACAGGAGGAGAAACTATTGCTCCTTCTTCCTCATCCTTATTCTTCTTAACCGCAGAACCAGTATGTCCACATGGTGCTTTTTTAGAAATTGGGGAAACTACAAGAACCTCCTCATTCACACCCACCAATTCAGTTAAGGCCATAAGATAACACCCATAACCAGAGTCAGTTTCCATATCACTATCAAGAGAGCTATTTGAAATCTTGATAGGTGAATTTTTCCTTCCTAGAGTGCCTTGACCATACCTTATCTTAGCTCTTGATCCTCGCATGAACTCTGTGGGATTCTTTTCTTTCACATCCACCGTCTCTTCTGCAATCGTAGCCTAGCCTCAATCGAGAGATACATCTCGCAACAACTGAGATGGGCTCCTTGCCACAAGTATGCACCTTTCATTATTTCTCCAAGATTGAAGTGTCTTCAAGAATGCTCCACCCATGTGTTGGAACACCATCATGAGACTTTTGCACATTAAACCTTGTAGACCTTCGCACCGATGGCAGGGAAGTGGTCGACCTAACCATCTTGATTGCAATGGTGAAAATGACTATCCTTCATCTACATTTTTTAAGAAAATTCATGATGTCGATCATCAATTCTCAATAAAAACATGAGTGAGTGAGTGATTATTCGTTGGCATCCACTTCACCATCGTTAATTTCCCAGGTACATGGAAATATCCATATCATTCTTCATAATTGCAAGGAAATAGCTCTTCACACAAAAATAGATCAAAATGATATCCTCTACAAAGCATACGCCATTAATTCTCACTATTCATAGATCCCAAACAACTACTACATGCTCAATTTTTTTCTTTGAATGTGATTCATCGATTCATTAATGAGGTGGTCCTTTGGATGACTCAGATTGAGTCAATTATGTTTGAAATCTTCTTGTTGTCACATGCCAAGTCCACATGCCAAGTCCACATGCCAATGGTTCTCATCCAAGTTAGAAGCCACATACACCACTCATAGGTCCCACCAAACCTCTTCATGTTGCTAGCATAGTCCATGTGTCACCATCATACAGACCACACAACACGTTAGGTAACAATATTTAAAGCCCTAGGTGACACGCGCACTATGGCCTAGATTGACTAGGTGGTACATTAGGGTCGTCGATTCTAAGCCATAGGAGGTCGAGTCCGATAGTGGGGAATGGGTCCCACATCCAATGGAAGACACATGGCACAATCGCACATACCACGTGACCCTTCAAAAAGGAATATTTTAATTGATGCACGGTGTGCACACAAAGCTGGGAATTTGGTCCTTTCATTTGATGGGCCATATTTTATGCACGTGCACATAGTGTTAGTCATAAAAAAGGGGTCTCGACTAGGTTAGTGGGTCATGAATCTTACAAAAAAATAATTAAAGACTTCAGATTTAAGTCTTTAAATGATGAAATATTTTGGTCCAACTTCAAAAAATTTAAAATTGTGAAAGACACTTGATGACTGGTGAGCTTAGGTGAAACGAATGGTAAAGACAATGGGCAAGATGACTTAGGTTGTAACTAAAACAACTAGAAACCTAGTACATCAAGTCAACAGAAATATAATGCAAGGGTTTAAGACTCAAAAAAAATGGAACAAGGGTATTCGACCGTAAAACCCTAAAATAGAACCATCAAGCTAGGAGTGAATGATCATCAAAATGCATGGAAACAACTAGAATATATCCAAATTTCAAAAGCTTTACTAGTGGCTCCAATTCAAGGACGCATAACCCTAGCGGGTATGGAAAGAATTGAGATCTTAGGTAGTAGTAGACCAACCCAAAAAGACCAAAACCAGGAGTTTGTCCAGACAAGACAAGTAGACATAGTAGGAAAGAAAGAAACCAAACCTATATACAAATTTTACATGACTATACAAAGTTCTTCGTATTAGGAAATCTCATCCAATTCCACTAACTTCAATTTTTAAGCCTAGTGGCTCAAGTCTTTCTAGGTTTTGGGACCCAATCTTTTCTCTATCAAAGAACTCATCTTCAGTCATCTACAATGAATGAATACTCATACCAAGAAATTTCCAACAATCAACATCAACGATGGATACCATTAATCCCGCATGCCTCATAACTACCTTGCTTACTAACCTCAAACTTGTCAAGTTGAAATGGAAAAAGGAAACACCCATATTCCACTTGATCATATATCTTGTCAACACATTCAATCTGCATATCAAATTGGAAACCTTCAAAATCACTATGCAACAGAATAGGCCACAATCTCTTGAAGCATCAAAAAGAAAAGAGACTGATTCAAGAAGGTCTTCACCCTACTTCACATAAATTTCATTCTCATTAAGTGGAAGAAAATCCATAATTATGTTCAAAAGATGAGGAGCATTAGCAAAGAAATTGACCACACATTCATGTTGGATAACCGCATACCCAACATCATTGGGCTGCCATACATATGAGCCAAAATTCCACTCATCATTTGTGAGCCCCAAAACCAATCCATAATCTATATGTGCATCAAAATGTGTAACTCGGTCACTAAATATTAAAGCTCCTTCCCTATTAATACACACATCATCCTCTAAGAATTTGACATTAGACTCAACCTCTACACACTGAGCAATGACCCCTCTATCCTCACATTCTTCATCATTTTCAAATTCAACATGCTCTTCCTCATGCAACTAAAATATTTGCAAATCATTCTCATAAAGACAATTATATTCCTAGGGGAAACATTCAGAGACTTCAATATCCCCTTGATCCTTAGCCACATCAATCATATTAGTACAAAATGTGAAAAATTCATAGGAATTCCTATAAAAAGACTTGCTAGTGCACTGCTCTACCCACTCATAAGCATATCCTGACCATACATTCAAAGCATCATTAGAATCTTCAAAAAGTGGATTATCCCTGCACCAATAACGGGCTTCATATTTATCAACTGATATGGATAAAGGTTCATTAAAAATGGGATTATTTATTACATTCATTTTTGTTAGGGGATCCTCTGCTCCCTTTATATGGGGATGCAAACTTTGCAGCCAATCATGACAATCAAAATCCTTGTAATCTCTTGAAAGAGGATCCATCTTCATTTGGTAGGGATAATCATTTTCAACAAAAGAATGATATGGAACTATGTCACCACAACTATCACAGCATGAGAATCCATCAATAGTAAGACTGCATTAAGACCCCTTAGACTGAATGTCATAGAATTTTTTTTTCAATATCTTGATCATTATTGAATGACAGAGTAGCATCAATATCAAAATCATAGCTATTGCTCAAATCTTTTAATGGTACAACCTTTTGTAGCTCTTCCATCTCTTCACCCTTCAAGACCTCCCAAGAACTTGAATCAAAAACATCATACGATCCATCATAATGCATGTCTTCATCTTCACCATTGTTGTAGTGATCTTCCAATGTGTCGTTGGTGAAATGATTACAATCGTTATACTCTCCCTCACAATAGGGTGGATGTTCATATTTTGATTCACCTTCTTCACTTCTTTGTATTATTTCTTGCTCTTTCTTAGTAGGAATATGACCATTATTATTCAAGGGCATCTGATGTTGTCCATGATCACTCCCAATTACCTCTACCAATTTTATACAATCAACTACTTGGCTTAGACTTACAGGTTTCAATTCCTTTGGCAGCATACTCAGTCGTAATTGGTATATTTCACAAAAAAAGTCAATGCACATTGACTCCTTAGGCCTGACATGTTCTGGTACCTCCAACAAGAAATCCACAAATCTATGGAAAAATTCATGAGGTGATTCACCTTGATGTCTTTTTATTTCATACAATCTCTTAGCATTAGAGACATGATCAATCTTACTTGGATCTTGTGGACATTTCACTTGGGTCTCACTACGATCCTTACATTGTGATGATGGGGAAAATGGAGTAGCAATAGCCTTATCCTCTTGGAATGATTCTCTACTAGTTGATTTATTGATTATATTTGCACAAGATATGATAGGCTGACCAATATTAGAAACCAAGCATCCTTTCATCATTGAATATTTCAAATTATTTTCAATATCTATAGCAATTTGATATGCTTGGCATAGTGTTGTAGGCTCTTTATCTCTTAATAGGTAACTCATTTTTATGTCAAATGCACCTAAATATACAACCAAACACTCTGCATCATTTGGTCGTATATCCTCAATGATTTCCCTTATGATCTTTGAAAATATTAGATTAAAAGAAGGGACCAACTCGTCCTCCTCTGTATGGATTTTCATAAAAGAAATTCTCACCAAATTGGGTTTACTCTCTCACCAAATTGTTCCATAAATGCTAGCTTAAGATCATACCAGGAATGTAAAGAAGATGATGGTAGAAAAGAGAACCAGTCCCTTGCCTCTCCTTTTAGAGATCGAACAAATAACTTCATGAAAACATCTTCAAAATTCAACTCATAATCTCCCATCATATCAAAAAACTCTTGTAGATGTCTGCTTCCTGACTCACCCTTTGCACCATTAAAATTAGGTACATTTTCTCTGATTTTAGGCGGTACATCATTTGGATAACCATGAATATTACTAAAATCTATAGCACTATATCTTTCAGTACTAAAATTTCCCTAACATGACAAAGGATATCCATTATTTACTGTTGCACTCATATTTATAGTAGGGTACACAATTTGATAAGGCAATTTTACCATGACTTTGCAAGCCTTGTCAAATTTTGTCAAATATTAGTTCAAATTCTCTTTGTACCTAAGTACTCAAGCTTTTACAATACAAACTATCTATCTATTTGCTTAGGATTTAAACATAACATGCTTCTCTATTATAGTTCATGAATTTCACATTATATTCTAGAAACATGCAAAAATTCACTAGAATTCCCCTCTATCAGTGCTTCTTCACTTAATTGGGAACCAATTACATTTCTATTCTTGAATATTTCTCATAAACTGCTTGCTTAATCATGAAATATGTTTACAAGAATACCTAGAAAATTGTAGTAGCTACTGATCTCTTTTGTGACTGCAAATTTTGTAGATCTAGAACTTCTACACGTTCTCTATCAGGTTCTTAAGTAAGATTTGCCACCTCCTTCATAGAGGATTAAACTTCCAATAAATATGAAGTTCTTTCAAGAGTAAATCACGTTATGGGTCTTCTCCACCAGTGGAGTCACTCATAAATTCTTAAAATTTGGTTGCAACAAAACCTTGTTCAGGTTTAGGAACTTTTCAACATCTGAAAAAAATATTCAAATCCACCAAATGCTTGACTTTGTGATATTATAGTCTACAACTGGAGATACAAAATTTGTGCCTGGTGGATTTTCCATTTTTGTTGGTGTTTTATCCAGCTAAACCTAGGAATTCTCTAAAGGGATGACAATCCTTATGTTCAAGAAATTCATAGGTTAATGGAAAACACAACAAGTAAAGATTCTTGAGGTCCTTACTCCTACACTTTAGGCTCTATGGGACCTAGGAGGGTATTTCCTTATTTGTGTTCATTCTGATTTATTTAAATGGAAAACACTTCTACACATATAGGTTCCTATTTATTTGAAAATGAACAACATCTACAAAGATTTGGCTAGTCTTTAGGTAAATAACTATCCATTCACTAGGAACATGGGTGTGTATGAGACTTACAACTCAAATTTAATCAAATTCTAATAAGTATTGTTTGTATTTTTAACTTATGGCTAGGCATATCATTAATTCATTAATTGCACGAACTCTTGGCAAATAGGCTAGTGCCTCGTCAATTGGGTAAATGGAGTCAAATATGAAATATTCAGTAATAGACAAATCATTTATTTCTGAAAATAGGTGGACTATCTTTGTAATGCCTTACACTACAAAAACTCATGGCATATAAAGTATTACTTCTTATCCAAATCCCATGCAAATTCTTATAGATGTATAACTCTCTTCAAGTATTTAATTAACTCTTTGAGTCAAAACATAGAACAAAGTCATACATCCAATTAAACCACTAAAGACAAATGAAAAGATTCTTGATATTTTAATTCATAATCTGCAACAACTATACACAGGAGAGTACATACTTTAAATTTTCTAGATATTTTTAGATATTAGTAATTTGTATAGAACTATTTAAGAACATTACATATATGACCTATAGCCAAAACAATTTACGAGCAACTTCATCAAGCACTCTGCACTATATTTGTTTTTCACTTGAATTCACCCAGACCTTTCTAAGCTAAAAAAAATTCCCCTCCCTCTTTTTTGTAATGAGCCTTGAAATCCCTTTTATAGACTAAGGGAGCCACAAGCATCAGGCTCATTACAGTTACATTTTAGAAATATTTCATTTCAGAAAAAAATTTCAATTGCATTTCAAAAATATTGAGACAATTAAATGTAATCATTTTCTAAACAAGGGAATCAAAACTCATAACAACCATAAAAACCAGTCGACACCACCACAACCATTGAAAAATATCATTGAGTCTTTATTATCCATGTTCAGTAGCACAAACCCTTCAATACTAGCCGACAAGCCCTCGCATTACCATCATTGCAAAAAAAAATTAAAATCTAGACACCATTTCCATCATCAAGAACCAATACCAGCACCAGGTCCATGGTACACGCACCCACTTCACGTCTTTGCCACAACAGGAGGAGAAACAACTGCTCCTTCCTCATCCTTATTCTTCTTAACTTCAAAACCATTATTTCCACATGGTGCTTTTTTAGAAATTGGGGATACTACGAGCACCTCCTCATTCACATTCGCCAATTTAGTTAAGGCCATAAGATAACAGCCATAACCGGAGTCAAATTCTATATCACTATCAAGAGAGCTATTTGAAATTCTGATAGGAAAATTCTACCTTCCTAGAGTGCCCTAACCATACCTTATCTTAGCTATTGATCCTCACATGAACTATGCTAGCTTCTTTTCTTTGACATCCACCATCTCTTTTGCAATCGTAGCCTGGCCTCTCAGCCGAGAGCTACATCTGGTAAAACATGAGATGGGCTCCTCACCACAAGTATGCTCCTTTCATTATTTGTCTAGGATTGAAGTTCCTTTAGGAATGCTCCACCAGTGTGTTGGAACACCATCATGATAATTCTACACATTAAACCTTGCAGACCTTTGCACCAATGGTAGGGAAGTGGTTGGCCTATCCATCCTGATTGCAATGGTGAAAATGGCGAGCCTTCATTCCATTTATTGAGAAAAATAATGATGTCAATCATCAATACTCAATAAATCACAAGTGAGCGAGTGATTATTCATTGGTGTCCACTTCACCACCGTTAATTTCCTAGGTACATGGAAATCTATGTATCATTATTCATAATTGCAAGGAAATAACTCTTCACATAGACGAAGATAAAAATGATATCCTTTGCAAAGCCCAAAAACTACCACATGCTTGATTGCGTTCTTTGAATGTGAGTTGTTGATTCATTGATGAGGTAGTCTTTGGATGACTTAGATTGAGTCAATTATGTATGAAATTTCCTCACTATCACACACAAGTCCACTAGCCAATGGTGATCATCCAAGTCAGAAGCCACACCCACCACCTATAGGTCCCACCAAAAATTTTCATGCTGCCAGCATTGTCCACATGTCACCATCGCGCAGACCGTGCAACACATTAGGTAACAATATTTAAAGCCTTGTGCGACACATGCGCTACGACCTAGATTGAACTAGATGGTACATTAGAGCCATCAAATTTGAGCCATAGGAGGTCAAGCCTGATAGTGGGGATTGGGTTCCACATCTGAAAGAAGACATGTGGCACAATCACACATATCGTGTGACCCTTCAGAAAGGCATATTTTAATTGATGCATGGTGTGCATGCAAAGTTAGGAATTCGGTCCTTTCATCTGATGAGCTAAATTTTCTACACATGCACATAATGTTAGTCATAAAAAAGGGGTCTCAACTAGGTTAATGGGCCATGACCCTTCAGGAAAAATAATTAAAGACTTCGGATTTAAGTCCTTAAATGACAAAATATTCTAGCCCAACTTCGGAAAATTTAAAATTGTGAAAGACACCCGATGACCGGTGGGCTTAGATGAAGGGGCCAATAAACACAATGGGAAAGATGACTTAGGTTGTAACTAAAATAGCTAGTAACCTAGTACAATGGGTCAACATAGAAATATAATGGAAGGGTTTAAGACTCAAAAAAATTAGAACAAGGGTATTAGACCTTAAAACCCTAAAACAGAACCATCAAGCCAAGAGTGAAAGATCATCAAAATGCATGGAACCAACTAGAATATATCCAAATTTAAAAAGCTCTACCAGTTACTAAAGTTTTCATTCAAAGTGCAAGATCATGGAAAGATCTCTAAAAAATTGCATATAGGCTTCCAGAACCTGATAATAGGGAATTCAAGAGTACAAACATCAAGGAATAGGATCCTGAAATTTATTTTTTGAAACCCTGAAAGGACCCATTCGCCACTGAAGGCGAATGAGTCCTCCATAGCTCCAAAACAACAACTTTCTAGCCAAGTACACAACTTGTTATGATATAAAAACATCCCACATAGTTGTTATAACAATTAGATTGCATTTTTGGTTGTTATTAGCATCTTATTTTGCATAATTTTAGTTGATAAAGGGTCATAAAAAAATAAGTGTTCCACCACTTCATTGATTCATTTGGTGGACCCTACTTTTCACCCTCATCATTTTTGGTGAACCCAACATGAACCCTATGGCTCACAGTTTGCATACTTCATTACCCATGGCTTCACCTCTTACATTCAATGTGCATGATTTATTGACAAGCTAGATGAAAAACTAGAAAACTTACAACCCCATATCCTTAGTGAATGCATTGACATTAGCTTGGTTCCTATCATACAAAATCTAGGGAAAGTGCTTAAAAATTGAAACAAAACACAAATAATCTATATTCTTAGTTACGTCCTTCAAGATTACTTGAAAAAACAAGACAATAGCAACATTAATGCCACAATCAACCCTACTATTGAAACTAAGGGGAAAGTGCATGGATCTATGACAACATTTTGGTGCTAAATTGCAAAAAAAATCTTGTAACAATCCATATTGTGCTCACTAAATTTGGAGAGCAAAAAATTTAGAGCTCACCAAATAGGCTTGGTAATACCAAGCCTTTTTGGTGAGCGCCAAATTTGGCGCTCGCCAAATGGCTTGAATTTCGCAATGAATGTTTGTGAACTCTTTCTTCTTCTCTTTCTCTACCAAGGATACTATATACATGAAATAAAAATTTAAGTATACATTTACATATAGTTTCTCGATGTTTGAGAGTGATTTCGGATCTCTAGGATTTATAATGAAAATTCTAGTTTTTGGAAGATCTTAAAAATTTCATACTTAGTCAAATTTCAATAATCGACATGTCAAATTTTAGTAATCAAGAGGTAAAATTTTAGTAGTTAGAAAGTTGTATCATCTTTCTCTCTCACTCTCTCCTTCTCTTTACTCTCTATCTCTCCACTCCCTCTCTCTCTCTCTCTCCCTTCCTCCTTCTCTCCCTTCCTCCTTCTCTCCCCTCTCTCTCTCTCACCCCTCTATCACAATGAATGTTTGTGAACTCTTTCTTCTTCTCTTTCTCTACTAGGGAGACTATATACATGAAATAAAAATTTAAGTATAAGTTAACATTTACATAAATTTTAAGTTATATTTCATGTATATAGTTCCAGGATGTTTGAGAGTGGTTTCTGATCTCTAGGATTTATAATGCAAATTCTAGTTTTTGGAAGATCTTAGAAAATTCATACTTAGACAAATTTCAGTAATCAAGAGATAAAATTTAAGTAGTCAACAAGTTTGATCATATTTCTCTCTCACGCTCTCCTTCTCTCTACTCTCTATCTCTCCACTCCCTCTCTCTCTCCCTTCCTCCTTCTCTCCCCTCTCTCTCTCACCCCTCTATCTCCTACCTAAATATGCCTCCCCCACTCCCCTCTCTACTTCTCTCTATCTCGTCTCTGTCTCTACATCTCCTTCCCTCTCTAGTTATCTTTATCTCCCCTCTCCCTCCCTTTTCCTACCTCTCCCTCCATAAATTTGTATCTAACCTATGTCTCCCTCCCTACGTCTTTCCCTCTCTACTCCCTATCTCTTCTCTCCCTCCCTCTACCTACATATCTCACTCTTTGTCCCTCTCTATCCCTCTCTTCCCCCTTTTTCTCTCTAACTCTCTCCTCTCTATCTCATAATTCTCTCCCTCCCTCTCACACTGTCCTCTCTATCTCACCAATCTCTCTTTATCTCTCTCTCTCTCTCTCAAACCTCTATCTCCCTCCCTAATAATACCTCCATCCCTCCTTCCCTCTCTACTTCTCTCTATTTCTCTTGTCCCTCCCTCTCTCGACCTCACCTTCCTTCCCCTTATTTTTGTCTCTCCTCCCAATCTCTCTCACTATTTTCCATCCCTCCCTCCCCCCTCTTTCTCTCTCAATTTCTCCTTTTCTCAATCTCACGATTATATCTCTCCCACTCACACACACACACACCTCTATCTTTATCCCTACCTCTCCCTCCCTCCCTCCCCTCTCTACTCTCTATCTCTCCTCTCTCTTTCTCTTTCTATACCTACCTCTCCCTCCATAACTCTCTCTCTCTCCATCCCTCTCTATCTCACCTATGTCTCCTTCCCTATCTCTTTCCTTCTCTACTCTCCTCTCCCTTACTCTACCTACCTCTCTCTTTGTCTCTCTATCCCTCTCTTTTCTCTCTCTCTCTCTCCTCTCTATCTCATCATTATCTCTATCCCTACCTCTCAATCCCTCCTCTATAAATGACAATTCTCTCTCTCCCACTTTCCCTCCTTCCCTCTCACTCCCTCCTCTCTAAATAACCATTCTCTCTATCTCACTTTCCCTCCTTCCCTCTCTCTAGCTCACATATCCCTTTCTACCTCTCCCTCCCTCAAACCTCCCTCTCTCTCTTTATCTCTCTTTCTCATTTTATCCTTACATCTCTACTCTCTATCTCACCACTCTCTCTACCTCTCTCTCCCCATCCCCCTTCTTTCTCTCTTACTCTCTCCTTCCCTCTCTACTCTCTACTCTCTATTTCTCCTCTCTTCCCTCTCTACTCTCTTTCTCTCTCCCCTCATTTTCTCTCCTCTCACACAAACTCACCTTTATCTCCTACTTTCCTCTCCCTCCATCCCTCCACTCTCTACTTCTCTCTATATATCATCTCTCTCTACATCTCCTTCCTTCTATGTTTATCTTTATCTCCCTTCTCCCTCCCTTTACCCACCTCTCCCTCCATCACTCTATATCTTAACTGTGTCTCCTCCCTACCTCTTTCCCTGTCTACTCTCATTCTCTCTCTCCCCCTTCCTCTCTCTCTCTCACACACACACACACCTCTATCTCTTCCCTACCTATCCCTCTCTCCCCTCTCTACTTATCTCTATCTCTCCTCTCTCTACCTATATTTATATCCCCTCTCCCTTTGTTTACCTACCTCTCCCTTCATTACTTTATACATCACCCATGTTTCCCTACCTAGCTAGGCTTGATGGTTTAATGTATAGGGTATAGGGTAGAGGGTAGAGGGTAGAGGGTCAAGGGTTTAAGGGTTTAGGGTTTAAGGGTTGAGGGTTGAGGGTTTAAGGTTGAGGGTAGAGATTTGAGGGTATAGAGTCAAGGGATTAGGCTTGAGGGTCCGATGTATTTGGTAGAGGGTATAAGGGTTGAGGGATTAGGATTTAAGGGTTGAGGGTTTAGGGTAGAGGGTATAAAGTTAAGGGTTTAAGGGTTGAGGGATTAGGGTAGAGAGCTTACTTGAGTTTAAGGGTTAACGATTGAGGGTTTAGGGTCTAGGGTTGAATTTTTAAGGGTTTAAGGGTTGAGGGTATAGGGTTGAGGGATTAGGGTAGAAAGGTAGAGAGGTAGGGAAGGATGGAGGGATATATGGAGGGAGAAGAGATAGAGAGAAGGAGAGAAGAGGAGGGAGGAACACAAATATATGAGGGTTGAGGATCCAAGGTATAGGGTAGAGGGTTGACAATTGAGGGTATAGAGTTGAGGAAATATAGGGTTGATAGTTTATAGTATAGGGTTGAGGGATTATGGTTGAGGGTAGAGGCTATTGGATTGCGGGTAGAGTATAGAAGGCTTAAGGGTTTAGGGTTTAGGGTTTAGGGTTTAGGGTTTAGGGTTTAGGGTATAGGTTTGAGGGTATATGGTTGAAGTATTAGGGTTGAGAGTCCAATGTATAGGGTAGAGGGTATAGGTTTTAAGGGTTGAGGTTTGAGGGATTAAGGTTTGAGGGTTGAGGGTTGAGAATTGAGGGCTGGGGGTTTAATGTATAGGATAGAGGGTAGAGGGTTTAAGGGTTGAGGGTCAAGAGTTTAAGGTTGAGGGTAGAGGGCAGAGGGTTTATGATTTAGGGTTTAGGGTTGAGTGTTTAAGGGTTGAGGGTATAGTGTTGATGGATTAGGGTAGAGAGGGAGGGATGGATGGAGGGAGAGATGGAAGGAGAAGTGAGATAGAGAGGAGAGAAGAGGAGCGAGTGATAGAGATAGATGAGGCTTGACAATTGAGGGTATAGGGTTGAGGACCAATAGGGTTAATGGTTTAGGGTATTGACTTGAGGGTATAAGGTTGATGGATTAGGGTTGAGGGTAGAGGGTAGAAGGTTTAAGGGTTTATGTTTGAGGGTTTAGGGTTAAGGGTATAGGTTTGAGGGATTAGGGTTGAGGATCTGATGTATAGGGTAGAGAGTATAGGGTTGAGGGATTAGGGATTAGGGTAGAGATTAGAGGGTATTGAGTTAAGGGTAGAGGGTTTAAGAGTTGAGGGTTGAGAGTTTAAGGTTGAGGGAAGAGGGTTGAGGGTATAGGGTTGAGGGTAAATGGTATTGGGTTGAGGGTAGAGAGTAGAGGGTTTTAGGGTAAAGGGTTAAGGGTAGATGGTAGAGAGTTGAGGGTAGAGGGTTTAAGATTTTAGGGTTTAAGGGTTAAGGGTAGAGGGTATAGATTTAAGGGTATGGGGGAGAGAGATAAAATGGACTGAGTGAGAGAGAGACCTAAGAGAGGGAGAGGGGGTACAAGGGAGAGACTTGAGAGAGAGAGAGAGAGAGGGAGGGAGTGGGAGAGATAGAGGGAGGGAGGGTTAAGGGTAGAGGGTAAAGGTTTTAGGGTTTAGGGTTAGTGTAAGGGGAGAGAGATAAAGGGAGGGAGGTTTAATGGTGGATGGTAGAGGGATTAAGGTTTTAGGGTTAATGGTAGAGGGGAGAAATATAGAGGGAGTGATTGACAGGGAGAAACTTGAGAGATGGAAAGGGGGTAGGAGGGAGAGGGTTGAGAGAGAGGGGGGGATGGATTAGGAGAGAGATAGAGGGAGGAAGGGTTAAGGGTAGAGGGTAGAGGGTTTAAGGGTTAAGGGTGGAGGGTAGAGGGTTAAGGGTAGAGAGGAGAGAGACCTGAAAGAGGGAGAGAATTGAGAGAGGGGAGAGGGAGTGGGAGAGATATAGACGAAGGCAGGGTTAAGGGTAGCGGGTAGAGGGTTTAAGGGTTAAGGTTTTAGGATTTAGGGTTAAGGGTAGAGGGGGGAGAGATTGATGGATTTATTGAGAGAGAGAGAACTAAGAGAGGGAGAGATCTAAGAGAGAGGGAGGGAGGGAGTAAGAGATATATAGGAAGGGAAGGTTAAGGATAGAGGGTAGAGGGGGGAGAGATACCTAAGAGAGGGAGAGGGTGTAGGAGAGAGAGAGATATGGTTAATGGTATAGGGTAGAGGTTTTAACAATTTAGGGTTTAAGGGCTAAGGGCTAAGGGTTAAGGGTTAAGGGTAGAGGGGAGAGAAATATAGGTAGTGAGAGAGAGATACCTAAGAGAGGGAGAGTGGGTAGGAGGGAGAGACTTGAGAGAGGGGGAGAGAGATATATGTTAGAGGGGTAAGGATAGAGGGTAGAGGATTTAAGGGTTAAGGGTTTAGGGTTAAGGGTAGATGGGAGAGAGAGAGAGGGATTGAGTGAGAGAGAGAGAGAGGGAGGGAGTGGGAGAGAGATAGAGGGTAGAGGGTAGAGGGTTAAGGGTAGAGGGGAGAGAGATAAAAGGAAGTGAGTGAGTGAGAGAGAGACCTAAGAGAGGGAGAGGGGGGAGGAGGGAGACTTGAGAGAGAGGAGGGAGGGAGGGAGGAGATAGATATAGGGTATTGGGTTAAGGGTAGAGCAGAGTTTGGGTCTAGGGCAGAGGGGAGAGACAGAGGAGTGAGTGAGAGAGAGACCCGAGAGGAGAGGTAGGAGGAGATCCTTGAGAGAGAGTGGGGGAGTGAGTGGGAGAGAGATAGAGGGTAGAGGGTCAAGGGTAGATGCAGAAACTCTAAGGGCAGAGGAGAGACACAGGAAGGAGGAGGAGGAGAGGTCTTGAGAGGGGGAGGGGTGAAAGGAGAGACCTGAGAGAGAGAAAGAGACGGAGGGGAGTGGGAGAGAGATAGAGGCATGAGGCATAGGGCCTAATGGTCTAGGGCCATGGTAGAGATGAGAGAGATAGAGGATGAGCAAGAGAGAGAGACCTGAGATAGGAGGAGAGGGGCACGAGAGAGAGAGAGAGAAAGAGAGAGAGGAGAGGAGAGAGAGAGAGAGAGAGAGAGAGAGAGAGAGAGAGAGAGAGAGGTGAGGA
>CM021102.1:183304981-183347030 GCA_007115665.2 Sequoiadendron giganteum | reverse complement strand
AGGATAGAGGGTAGAGGATCATGTTATGGTTTAGGTTAAGGCAGATGGGAGAGACAGAGACTGATGGAGAGAGAGGAGGAGTGGGAGAGAGATGAGGCAGAGGCAGAGGTCATGGGTAAGAGGAGAGAGACAAAAAGGAAGAGGAGGAGAGACCCAAGAGAGGAGAGAGGGGCAGGAGGAGAGACTGAGAGATGAGGGAGGAGGGAGGTGAGATAGACATAGGGTATTGGGTTAAGGGCAGAGAGTAGAGGGTCTAAGGCATTAGGTAAAGGCAGAGGGAGAGAGATAGAGGAGGAGGAGAGAGAGACCCCGACAGAGGGAGAGGGGTAGGAGGGAGATTCCTGAGAGGGGAGGAATGGGAGAGAGATAGAGGGTAGAGGGTTAAGGGTAGATGGTAGAAATTTTAAGGGTAGAGGGGAGAGACATAGAAGGAGGGAGTGAGAGAGAGAGGCTTGAGAGAGGGGGAGGGGGTAGCAGGGAGAGACTTGAGAGAGAGAAAGAGAGACGGAGGGAGTGGGAGAGAGATAGAGGGTAGAGGGTATAGGGTTTAATGGTTTAGGGTTAAGGGTAGAGAGACAGGAGGGAGGCAAGAGAGACTGAGATAGAGGAGGGGCACAAAAAGAGAGAGAGAGAGAGAGAGAGAGAGAGAGAGAGAGAGAGAGAGAGAGAGAGAGAGAGAGAGAGGGAGATGAGAGACAGAAAGATGAAGGGGAGGAACATGTAGGCAGAGAGCTGAGATAGAGACACAGAGGAAGGAGAGAGAGAGAGAGAGAGAGAGAGAGAGAAGGGGTAGGTAGAGAGGGAGAGGGGAGAGATAGGGAGATGAGAGATAGAAAGATGAAGAAGTGGGGGATATGTAGGTAGAGAGAGTTGAGATAGAGACACATTAGAGAGGGAAGGAGAGAGAGAAAGGGAGGGATATGTTAGAGCTCATAGAGAAGGAGGAAGGTGGATAGATTGAGTTTGGGAAGGAGGGAGAGAGGGAGAGAGAGAATGAGGTATCGATGGATATGTAGGTAGAGAGAAGTAGAGAGGGGAGGAGATATGGAGGGAGAGGGATGGATGGAGAGAGAGAGAGAGAGAGTTAGGTAGAGAGAGGGGGGAGGGGAAGGGAGATATAGAGTAGAGAGGGAAGGAGAGATAGATGGATAATTATGGATAGAGGGAGAGATAATGATTTAGAGAGAGAGAGGTGAGAGAAAAATAGCAAGAGAGGTAGGTAAGGAGAGGGAGGGGGAGATAGAGAAAAGTAGAGAGGGGTAGAAAGAGGGAAGAAGAGGTAGGTAAAGATGGATTGTTGAAATAGATAGAAGGAGAGAGAGAGGTAGGTAGAGAGAGGTAGGTAGAGAGAGGTAAATGAGAGATAGAAAGAGGGAGAGGGGGAGAGGAGATATAGAAAAAGGGGGAGGGAGTGAGAGATAGAGAGAGTAGAGAGGGAAGGAGAGAGATAGTGAGAGGTGATAGAGAGATAAGTAGAGAGGGGAGAAGGTGGAGATACTGATAGAGAGGAGGAAAGGAGGGAGAGAGAAATAGGTATAGAGGGACAGCTAGGTAGAGAGAAGTAGGCATGAAAGGAGAGATGGAGGAATAGGTAGGGATGGAGAGAGAGGTGAGACAAAAATAGAGAGAGGTAGGTAGATAGAGGGAGGATGAGATAAATAGAAGTATAGAGGGAAGGAGAGAGGAAAAAAGAGGTAGGGAGAGAGAGAGAGAGAGAGAGAGGTGAGAGAGATAAGAGAGAGGAGGGAAGGATAGGTAGGGAGAGAGAGGTGAGATAGAGAGAAAGAGAGTAGAGAGGGAACGGGAGAGAGAGAAGTGAGATAGGTGATAGAGATGTGTGATGGAGAGAGAAGTAGAGAGGTAAGGAGGAAGGTGGAGAGATTGAGAGGGAAGGAGGGGGAGAGATAAAGAGGTATAGAGGGATAGGTTAGATAGCAAGAAGTAGAGAGAAAAACTGGGTGAAAGGAAGAGAGAGAGGAAGAGAAAGAGGGGGAGAAAGACAGGTGAGATAAAGAGAAGTAGAAAGGGAAGGAGAGAGAGGGGGAGATAGATAAAATTAGAGAGGGAGGGAGGGAAGGAGAGAGAGGTGAGATAGAGATAACTAGAGAGGTAAGGAGAGAGAGAATGGCGAGATAGAGAGTAGAGAGGGAAGGAGAGAGAGTTAATTAGAGAGAGAAAGAGGGGAGAGAGAGGGAGAGAGGGATAGGTAGGGATAGAGAGAGGTGATATAGAGAGTAGAGAAATATATATAGAGATAGAAGGAGAGGGAGGGGAGATAGAGAAATGTAGAGAGGGAAGGAAGGAGGGAGGGAGGGAAAATATATTAGAGAGAGAAGGGGATATATATTAGAGAGGGAAGGAGAGATATATGGATATATAGAGATGTAGTTCTTGAGCTCAAGGGAGAGATTTTTATATAAAGGGATGGAGATAGTGAGAGAGAGAGAGAGAGAGGTCTAGATAATAAGAGATGAAAATGAGCAAAATAGAGAGAGAAAGATGAAATTTTACCTCCTGATTACTAAAATTTGACCTCCTGATTATTGAAATTTGACATGTTGATTACTAAAATTTGACTAAGTTTGAAATTTTTTAAAATATTCCAAAAACTAGAATTTGCATTATAACTCTTAGAGATCTAAAACCATTCTCAAACATCTTGAAACTATATACATGAAATATAAATTAAAGTATAAGAAAGTAAATGTCCATATGTAAATGTAAACTTAAATATTTATTTCATGTATATAGTTTCCCTAATAGAGAAAGACAAAATGAAAGAGTTAAGAAAAATGCATTCCAAAAGTCATGAATGACATTTTGCGAGCACCAAATTTGGTGCTCACCAAATGGATTGCATTGGGAAATACCAGCCCAATGGGCTAGATTTTGCATTGGGCATCCAACCCAAAGGTTTGGATAACCATTTCATGCAAAATATGTGATTTTTTGAAAGGGTAACAAAATTTCACACATTTTTGGTCATGTTCACTGTCACATTTGCATGTCTTTCAATGAAAGTTTATAAAAAAACTGCACTATGGTGTTGACCTCTCTCTTAGCTATCTAAATATATATTTTTTTCATTTTGATTCAGTTAAGGTTTGATCCACAACTTCTCTTGTAAATGCCTCAATTTTTGGTCAAAAACCAACATGTGCTAGTTTTAGGATAGATTTTTACTCATTCATCAAAATATGAAACAAATTAATTTTTTTTAAACTATACTCCATTCTACACATGATGAAAAAAAATCAATTTTTGATTAGTTTTCAAAAAAATTAGGGGGATCACGCTCAAATTTTAACTTTGTAGGATGTTTCCACTTTGAAAATTCATAAAATATTATATATTCATTAAAAAACTTATCTGAAAGAATGAGGATAAATTGCATGGTGTTAGCTAATTTCTCACTATTTGGACTTTTGAAATTCTAAAAAAAAGTTAATCAAAAAGGGGGGGCCCTCAGATGCTATGCTATATTTTTGATAAAAAAAATGACCTGTTTTACCCCCCCTCCCCTTTTTGAGACCCTTAATCTTCATTAATTTCAAAAAGAATTAGTAGCTTAGAAACTAGACTCAGAGCACTTCAACTCTTGTTCTTTTTGAATCTTGAAATTTTGAGCGTAACTATCTTCATTTTCTTGTCCAAATCAGATTTTTTTGATTTTAAAAAAAAGTGGCATCTTAAGAGCCAAAATTGTGTCACAAACCCATGCAATTACCCTAAGAAATTTTTTAACATGGACCATGATCATATGCCATTACCTCCCACATAGAACATGATAGCATTTATCGAAGCTAGACCTTGTAAGGGATTTACTAAACAACCTCTTGACATTGCTTTCTCACAAACTGACATACCTAAATGTGCACCTGATGGTCCTCCTTACATAGTTGGCCAAATCAATAATAATCCCACTAATGGGATATTGATTGATCCTGTCTATGGAGGGAATGTTATCACAAAATAATTCTTATATGTGCATGAGTTAAATCAAGATACATATAATAACCCGAAAGAATGGATCAAAACACATAACCAATTTTCTTGCCCTATGATAGGCTTGATAGGTCTCCCTTTAAAAGTGGGACCGAAAACATTAATAGTCTCATTCTCCATCATCCCACAATTAGACCAATTTTGTGTGAAGCTAGGCTATCCATGGCTTCACTCCATGAATTTTGTCCCTTCAATTGTGCATAAATGTCTAAAGTTTCCATTTGGAAATGACATCTTCATTGTGTATCACAGAGGATTCCATCATGCCTTAGAAAAAGGGAATTTTTCACTAGATTACTTTTGGCCCAAGCCTATGGAATGTATCAAGCCTTGTGAAGATTTATTTTTCAAATCATATCAAAAATTCAAGGCAAAGAAAATAGTGAAACTATCCCTATGAAACATTCCTCAACCTATGACTGAACCAACCATCCTTGATGAGACAATGATTGAACCAAAAGCACTTCTAACTATACAAGAACAATCTATAAAACAACCTCCAGAAATTTCCCACAAGAGACCACAAGATAGTAAAAACAATCTCGTTTTCCCTCCTAGAGTCAAACAAGTTTACAAATTCAAAGAGAAAGTGGTTGAGAAACTTGTTTTTTGTTTCTTCTATTCCTCCCAAGGAAGAGAAGAACCTTTGATTGACAAACCTGCTCTTACACAAAAAAAAATTGACAATAAATTGAAATAAAAATCAAAGTGCTAGAGAGCATAGACGTAGAAATCATTCTATTGCTCATAGATTGCAAGCTCAAGAAAATAACAATAAAATATAAAATAAAAATCCAAATCTACCTAAAGCAATGCATGATGAATCTCAACCCTTTCTGTAACATAAAAAATAACATCAAGTATGGACATTTTTATTTGACCTCCTGCTGGGATTAACTTAGATGATGAAATTGACATTGCAAAGATGGATGAACAAGTCAATGATGAGTTGAATACACTGTTTGATTCTTCTATGAGCTTAAATGACAAATCTCCTAAAAAGAGTGTTGAACTTGGTGCGTTTCCTAGTTTGGCACTTGATCTTGTCCCTTTAGCTAGTTTCCCAACTTCCGTTTATACTAACCAAGATTGGGAGTTGGATGACCTAATTTAGGTTCACTTGCCTATGCCTTACTAGTCTTTTTCTTTCTGATTTCATGTGTGTAATGTGATCCCCCATGACATTTCTTTTGATGTTCCTCTCTCTTCTTTGTATTCTTCTATATATGTACCTTCATTCTTCTCTATGTCATAATCATTTTTCATTTGTCTTGTGTTTTCCTTTTGGGGATGACACAAGGCATCGAGACATTTATATCTCTTCCATGTTGACCCAAAATCTCTTTCTTTACCTTTTTTTCATTTTTCTTGTGTTTTCCTTTTTGGGATGATGCAAGGCATCAAGAAATTTAGGTCTCTTCCATGTTGACCCAAAAGGTTTTTCTTGGTTTTTTCTTTCTTTGTGTAATTCTTCCAATCCTATGAGTATTTGGGGAATGATGACAGTTCCATTCTCTATGACAACATTGTAGCATAGACATACTGACCCCAAATCCATAGATCCATTATGTATTTGTGGGGACAACCCTTCCTTCCTATTTCATGACGAAGCTTGGTTTAAAAACATATGACTTGGAATAGGGTTTTTGGAGGAAAGATCTCATGTATTAGGATAAAAAACATTGGCTACTTTAAAGAAATTGCTCACAATAATGGTGTAGCAACCACTTTAAAGTGGGGGCATACATCGATAACATCTTTTGGAAAATTTCATGGCATGATTTTCCTTTCTTCTTGTTGATGTGTAATCTTCTTTGTGGTTTCATTGGATTTCATGTCATCCAAGAGTGTACGATCTATTGTCATGGCATGATGCAAATGAGGAATCCCATGGGCAATGATCTAACAATTTTAAATTGACCTCTTTTGGAGACATTAGGCACAATTCTCCCTAAGAGGAAGACTATTACATGAAAAAAACAAAATCCCCTTTAACAAAATGTTTACATGACATTCAAAAGCATTTACAAAACAAACGTTTTCACTATGGTGCCTTGTCGAAGTTGTCATGAGAATAAATTCGGTATGGTATGAAAGGCTAATATGATTCTCTCATTTGCCACCTTGTTGGGATAAATCACCTAGTGGATAGACTGAGGTTCCACTACCCCAAAGTGAGCATATATTTTGGGACAACTCACCTAGTGAGCGACATATGTTATGGACAAATAGCCATTGCCTCAGATCACAATGAATCGGTTGTGCTTGATCCGTTGTTTTTGTTTATTTTTATTGGATTGATAGGGTCTGATCATGTATCTTTGTTATTTCTACATACTTGAGTGTCTTGAATATCTACTTTAGTGTGATTTTTACATGGGGTCATTCTCTCACTAAAGTGGGGGCAATATGAAGTAGTAGAAAAAGTAATCCTTTTCCTTGCTTGTTTGGATAATTGACATTAAAGTTGAATTAACAATGTCTTGGAGTGGTGTTGTAATTTTTTGTACACATTCACACTATTCTAGGACCTTTATTTAACTAAAACATTCCTTAATTGATCCTTTCCGAAAGTGTTGTAACACACTTTCACACTTTTCTAGGATATATTTGCTTAATTAAGCCTAATGGACCCCTTTCAATAAAAATGTACATAATGTGTACCTTGTTTAAGTGTTGGAAAGTTTTTTAAAACAATTTCACATTTATCTAGGTGGTCTTAATTAATTGTGGTTAATTGGAGATATTAACCTCCCTTTTAGGACTTAATTTTGACACCACCCGAAGATCTATCCTGACAATCATAATTTAATTAACAAATTATTTCATTGGGAAAATTTTGGTCCTGGTAAGTTGAGCTAGGACCCATTCACCCTTGATGGTGAATGGGTCCTCCCTTAACAGGATTCCCCTTTCTCAGTTGATATGGAATGAGTTTTTGTTCTTCTTTTAGTCCCCCAAAGCTTGGTCCTAGAAACTTAGCCAAGACCCATTCACCCAAGGTGGTGAATGGATCATCCCTTAATGAGATCCCTTTTTTTGAATTTCATTATGGAAGGAATCTAATTATCTTTCTTCCCAAATCTAGTGTCAGCCTTAATTCTTTGAATTTCGGGGTTAATCTCCTAATTTAGTATAAATAATGGGTGAATTCACATTGTTTCTCCTAACAAGACCTAGCAAGTTTATGAAGCATTCAATCATTGAAGTGATCAATAATTAGAGCATTTAAAAGGAATTTACAAGAAATTTCAAGGCAGATTTCAAATTTTTATTGTGGCAATTAAAAGTCATATCATCATGTCAAGGGTTTAATGCATTCATGTGTGTTGAGCTAAGAAGTTAATGTTTCATTGAGAATCTATTTACAAAGAATCATCTTACATACTAGATCTAAATTCTTCATGGCCACTCCATTATAGTTTTTAGATTTTCTTCACAAGACATAATCCAAGGTGACATTATTTTCATGTTTCACATTTCATTCTTCATTTCATTTATTTCATCACTTGGTTTAAATATCTAGAAGGGGTTTGACTAATGAAAACCCCCATTCACTAAAAAATCAATAAAATTTTCTTTCCCTTGAGTGTGTGATTGCATATTTATAGGTTCAAGATCAAGTGGAGCGAATTTGGAGCAAAATTATCAAAGTTGCAAAGTTGTTAAAGTTGTCATTCAAAGTGCAAGATCATAGGAAGAGCTCTACAGAATTGAATACAAGCTTCCAAAACTTGATGAAAGGGAATTCAAGAGTGAATCCATCAAGTAACAAGACCTTGAAATTAGTTTTCTAAAACCCTAAAAGGACCCATTCACCACTGAAGGTGAATGAGTCCTCCATAGCTCAAAAATAGCAACTTTTTGGCCAGTTACATAGCTTTTTATGCTCTAAAAACATCCCCCATAGTTGCTATAATAGTTAGGATGCATTTTTTTTTTTTATTAGCATCTTATTTTGCATAATTTTAGGTGATAAGGGTCATAAAAAAATAAGTTGTCCATCACTTTGTTGATTCATTTGGTGGACCCTATTTTTCACCTTCATCAATTGGTTTAGTCATAAATTTGGTTACTTATAAATGAATGGAAATATACTACTAGTGGTCATGTGACCAATTTTAGTCATTTATAAGTAGTTTTTAGTATTTTTTTTAGTCATATATTGTTGTTTCTATACTAGTGGAAATCCATATGCCAATTTGTATGTTCCTAAATGAAGCTACATCATGAATAAGGGGTTGCCGCCAAAATGAAATACTAAAGATAACTCAGCACTTCACATGCGATCCAACTTAAAGCATGCCATCCACATCCCAAGCTTGCTCTTATATATACATGGAAGGCAGTCAACTAGCCAAAAGAGACAATGGCATTCCATACGAGGAGAAGGCTACCTAACCCCTTATCCCCACTTAGTATAAGACAAGGATGATCAGAGATGATTAATGATATGTTGTTCCTTTCAAAAATGAAATTATTTGCAAAACATGCAATAGTGAGTATTCTATGATCCTACAACTACTAGATGGTAAAGAGAAAAAATTATTGTTATTGATCATAATGAGTAGAAAAATTATCAACTTGATGCCCATCGATTGAGATATTCCCACATGTAGTATCTATCAGTTCAAGATGCACCAAAGTTAAAGTTATCTTAGAATAATATTTTCTAAGAGTTCATATTGAGTGAAGGATTTTTTGATGATTTTTCTTCTTTCGAAGGAAAATAACCAAGACCTCTAGTTATTTCTTGTGTGTTAGGATCTATAGGAACACCGATACCTTATTCTCTAGCACCACATACTTTTCCACTATACCCAAGTTATTTCATAAGTTCATAACCTCTTCCATAAAGATTTTTCATTTCTTTCGGATTCAATGGTTTCTCATAATCAACTTCATCAAAGTTTGTTGTATAATTTATTTCTTCTAAAGTGGTTGAGGTAGATGCTTTCGAAGATTCTATTAAATTTTGTGTTGACATTACCACTTCTTCTTTTCCCTTTTCAGACTCCTTTGTTAGGATCTTGTATTCACCAATGAATATTGGTGTGAAATCTAAGGAACCCCAATCAACTTCTAACAACTTAGTGACTTCATCAATGTTCTTCTTGTGTTCTTTCTTTGTGACTTCTGGTTTTGTTGTTGATTTCAATACTTTCAAAGGATCTTTTTTTCTTTCTCAGCATGCAAACAACTTTCAGGTTTAGGATCATCTTGGAGTGTGTAAACTTTTTTGTCATAGATTTACTTCATTTTATGATGAAGGGTAGAAGGAAACCCATTCATTGCATGAATCCATGGTCTCCCCAGGAGGAGATTGTAAGAAATATCATGAGAAATAACATGGACAAGATTTTTTAATGTTACTTTCCCAAATTTAATAGGTAATGTGATGACTCCAAGCAGTTGTTTTCCTATATTATCAAATACATGGATATACAAAGAATCAAGGACAATGTCACTCTTATTCATATGAATCTTTTCTAAAAGGCTCATACTACACACATGAAGGGCTGAACCATTGTCAACAAGAGTTCTCTTTATCACAATTTGATTAAAATGTAAGCTATTATCATGAAAGCTTCATTTTTTTTAACTTCTAACGAAGGTCACTCATCTTGATGGAAAGTAATGTCTAAGTTGACCGGAGTTATAGATTGAATTTTGGATACCACATCATTTGGCTGCACATTAGGAAGGGTATGATCTTGTTGTAAAGACTTTGAAGCATGCTATGAAAACTAGGTGATTCTTGAATAAGGTCCCATAGGGATATCTTAGTAGGATTATTCTTAAGTTTTTTCAACAAGATCATACTCCTTTATACTTTGTAAAGGAAAAAAAGGAGTACTAAGAAAAATAGGTTGACGCAATCGGAGGGATGTTGAAGGTTTTTGTCTTGGTTGTGTATTGTTTCTAGTGTTATATGTATGAGAAACGATATTGTAACTTGGTTTCTATGAAACATTATCATTATCAAGTTTCCTTTTAGGTGGTTCTAAGATAAGCACAAGTTTATTTTGAAACTTGCAGTTGTTGTTAGGGTGGGTAGATGGTAAGAAGTGGCTCAAGAGATAACTTCAAGGGATATCTAATGTGCATAACCTCAAAAGGATTGTCCTTATTTTCATGATCTCTTAGAGAAGGTTAGTTTGAAGCCACATTACTATTCTCAATTTTTTCATTTTCTTACACCATGATATCTTCCCTAGGAGATTTTTTAGGAGAGCTAAAAAATAGATGTTCATGACATTCAAAGGTTGGTTCTTCTAAAATGACTTGATCACAAGTAAGGGAGTTATCAATGGTTTTATTTTCTTGCTGATCAATGATGGCATTCTCTTGTTCAATAATATTTTCCCTACGGGAAGGAAGACAAATAGGACTCTCATAACTTTCATTGGTTGGATCTTCTAACACCAAAATATCTTTGTCACCAATAGAAGATATTAGGAGAAGGCCAAATTTGATTGTTATGATTGTCCATGATTTCATCCTTTTTCTCTAAGGTTTCATTCTCTTGTGCCCTAATATCTACCCTAGTAGAAGAGCTTGTTGGAACACAATGATCTACTAAGAGGGGGGTGAATCAGTAGATGTTAAAACTTTTAGTCCTGAAAATATTTTTGTTGATTCAAACTTAAAAATCAGATGTGCAGATTAAAACATAAACCAATATAGCAACCACGTGTACATGAAACAACAACACATAACACTAGTTATACATGGAGAAACCTGAATGGGAAAAACCATAGTGAGAAATGCTACTAGGATCTACTATTCTAATCCAACCTCACAAGCAATGAATTTTAATTACAATTTTAAGGGCTTCAAATCTAAGGAAGTATCAACTCCCTATTTTAGAAGTTTCAACTTCAAGGATGCTACAACACCCTAATCTGAGCTATGGCTTAGTACAAAGAGGCTACAACCTCTATAGATTTACAAATTCAATTCATAAACTAGTTCTACAAAACCTATAATGCATCAATTTAGTACATAACTTGTTCTCTCTTTATTCACTCTCACACACCACTGTAAATATCTTCAAATATACATTTTAGATTTTGAAAAAATGATATAGTAACAAACTTCACCCACTTTCTATAATTTTTCTTTAATCACACCAACCAATGAGTTCATATCTCTAAACTACTATATAAAAAAAATTCTATCTTCATCAAGAAGCAACTCAAACCACACTATAACCCTAATTGAAATTCAATGAATCATTTCCTTTTTGGAAAGCTATTTATATGGTTTTCTATGTCATTTTACCATTTTCCTATGTATTGAATTAAAATTCAAATTGAGTTAATTCCTTCTCCTTAGAACTACCATATTCATCCAATACCCATCAAAACCCTTGTTGTATATCTACCTGATAATCTGTGCAAGATATTTTATTCGTTTAATCTCTTTCTTGGATCGATCTCATCCCTTGTTCGTAGATGTAAGAATATTTTCCATTCATTTTTCCATTGGATTGATTTGATTTATAGTTATGCTAATCACATATAAAATCATGTCATTTCCTATCTCCTTCCATGAAGAGATTTCATGCCCTAGCTATGTTGTTTTACATCTACTAGTCGACTAGGGTAATACCTTGAATTTCCGTCGTCAAGGATATCATTTGACCAAATATTGATTTTGCAATGACGATTCAAAATCAACAAATGATTGATTTCCATGTGTCAGCACTATATTCACCTTCCTTATCCATGCCACCAACATTTTGTCATTTACATGATCAGTTTCTATCATATTGCCATATCATTGTAAATTCAATGAATGCATATTCATATCAACAATGTAGCGATCATCACTATATTTCTACTTCGTTAAGCCTTCATCTTTTATTTCAGCAATGTCCATTCTCCATCGCATATCACCAAAATATGCATCAATTCAAAAGAGGTTTCCATGATACATTGAGACTTAGCGATAGCCATTAGATTATTCTTTAATCTCATCTACACCATCAAATCCACCTAATGAAATGGTAACCACAATCATTCCAATGTGAATCAATATCCATGTATCCTTGTAGGTCTTGACCGGGCCCCACTAACTTCTTAATGGGGTGGCGGGGAGGTTGCCAATTATACTTCTTCTGAAATCAACAATTGTCACTATCCACCAATGCTCAGAACCACCAGTTGCATAGCCATTTATGCCATTGAATTCACTCATCACCAAATCAAAGAGAGTGAAAGTACAACCACTCTGAACCACTTTAGTCACTTTGATGAGTGTTTATTTCTTCCTATCACTCCATGGAAGAGAGTCTTTCTAGACTCCTATTGAGATACCAGTATCTCACTAATGAAATTTAACTCACTTCCTTTGCCATTTTGTCAAAGAGACATAGATACAACTCACTTCAACATGCCATGGTCTTGTTGATAAGGAACATTTCTCTATCTTCCATCGTGCATCGCATAAAGTATACTCCCACTCAATTTCATTATTGTGATGTGAAGGAAAGGTGTGATACAACTAAACCCTATCGCACATTGCTATTTCAAAGAGACTCCTCATAAACTTCTTCTGATAAGCCGATGTCTCCCCATCATAAAGCCAAATATTTATCTCACCACTTAGGAAATATTAATACTAATAAACATTAGCTGGTGATGTAAACATGGAACCTTCAAGACAATAATGCAAGATATTTTTGCAATATAGAAGCAATTTTTTGCAACTTTATACTTCATCTCAAATCCACCTTTGACTTCATGCAAAATATTTAATTTGAATTTGCATGATTGACACTACTCATATTACACTTTTGACATCAAGGACAACATTTCGCCAACAATATCCCCCTTTTTCATTGATAGAAAAACCATCCTAATTCTCATCCATATTGTCAACTATGACAACATTTTCCAGATCAAAATCTGAGCATCTTGTTCTAAACTTCTAGAAATAAATATTCTCTAACTTTGAGAATATGCACAACTCTCTCCCCCTTTGACATCAATGGTAAAGGGAACACTCCCCTTAGGATATGCTCTCCCTTTCACAAACAATGCAAAGAGAAAGAAGAGAGTCTAAACTCTACAACCATAAAGTCATTAGAAATTTGCAAAATAAGATTTACCTGACTTGATCACATTATCCTTGTCCAAGGTTAAAGAAATAATCAATGAAGCTCCCCTAGATATATGCCATATCACTAATGCTTAGTGATATGATGTGGGAGAAATTACTCCCAAATTTTGACGTAGGTATTCAAACTATTTGATGGGAAGAGGCTTGGTGAATATATCAACCACTTTTTCCTTTGTAGGAACATACTCCATGATAACTTCCTTTTCAACAACCTTCTCTTTTAAGAAGTGATACTTGATTGATATTTTCTTGGTTATGGAGTGCATAACTAGATTCTTTGAAATATTGAAATCACTTGAATTATCAAAAAGAATAGAGATGGGTTCATTGTACTCCATTTTTATTTCCTTTAAAGTTTGATTCATCCATAAAATCTGAGTACAACATGCAGTTGTTGCATCACATTCTGCTTCTATTATAGAAAGAGTAACAAACTCTTGCCTCTTACTTACCCGTGAAACCAAACTATTTCCTAAGAAGAAAGCTCCACCACTAGTACTATTTCTTTCATCCACACTACCTACCCAATCGCCATCTGTATAATAAGTTAAGGTGAAATCCTTGCCTTTGTGGTGCCATAAACCATAGTCAACAATAATTTTGATATATTTGAAGATTATTTTTACAACGTTGACATGGGATTCATTCGGCATAGCCTGAAACCTTGCAACCATGTAAACTACTTGCATTATATCAGGCCTAGATGCAGTTAGATATAGTAAACTTTCAGTCATTAATCTATACAGATTCTTATTTGCATCGCGTGATTCATCAAATTTCCTTAACTTACAACCAATAATCATGGGATTACTAACTGGTCTACTATCCTCCATGCCAAAATTATTAACAATTTATTTTGCATACTTGGTTTTTTATATGAATATACCTTTATCAGTTTTTGCAATTTGCAAACCAAGAAAAAATCTGAGTTCTCCTAGCATGGAAATTTCAAACTCATCTTGGATGTGTGTAGAAAATATCCTGCACATTACATCATTGCTACCACCAAATATGATATCTTCCAAATATACTACAAAAATGATCATATTCTCACCTTCAAATTTGAGATATAAATTGCTATCAACACAACCTTTCTTGAATCCTTGTTGTAGATACTAATCCAAACTTGAATACCATACCCTTGGGGCTTTCTTTAGACAATATAACACTTTTCTCAATCTAGAAACATAGCCATCATCCTCTGACATCTGAAAACCTTCTAGTTTCTCAATATATACTTCCTCTTCTATGTTTCCATTCAATAATGCAAATTTAACATCCATATGATATACTTTGAACCCCTTGTGGACTAAGAATGCAAGCAATATTCATATTTCTTCTAGTCTTGCAACAAGAGAATTTTTGTATTCATAATCAATCCCTTCTACTTGTTCATATCCTTTGCACACTAACCTAGCTTTGTTTCTAACCACAAATCCATCTTCATTCAGCCTTTTTATGAATACCCATTTGGTGCCAATTACATTCTTGTTTGATGGTCTAGGAGCCAAATCCCAAGTTTCTTTCTTCTCAATTTGATTTAGTTCCTCTTCCATTTCTTTTATCCAGCTCTCATCCTTACTAGCTTCAACAAAGATCTCTGGTTCAATTTGAGATAGGAGAGAAAAATTAAATTGCTCCTTGTCCTTTGCAAGTTTCCTCGTGGTCTCAACACCTTCATTTTTATCACCAATAATTTGGTCTTTAAGATGATCCTTTTACACATATTTTGTAGGAGCTCATTCGACCACTTCTTCATTCTCTTCTTGTTCTTCTTCTTCAACTACTGCACCTACATCATCATATTCTGATTCAAACTCAAGGCTATTTATTTTAGACTTAGTTTGATTTGTATTTTCATCAACTTTGACATGTTTTATTTCTACTACTTTTTGTAGTCTCTTGTTGTAACACTTGTAAGCTTTGCTTTGATTTTAATATCCTAAGAATATCCCTTCATCACACCTTGAATAAAATCTTCCCAAATATTCATCTTCTCTTAATATACCATTTACTACCAAATGCCTTGAAATGCTTTACAAATGTAGGCCTACCAAATCACACTCATAAGGAGTTCTACCACTGTTTTCTCTTAACAGGGATCTATTTTGAATGTACACAGTAGTTTGAACTAATTCCTTCAAAAATGTATCAACCAAATTTTCCTCATTTAACATAGCTTTATCCATTTCTTTCACAATCCTATTTCTTCTTTCTACCACTCCATTTTGCTATGGAGTTCTAGGTGTTGAATACCATCACTTAATTCCAAGATCTTCACAGTATTCTTTGAATTCACTTGATGTAAATTCTCCACCTCTGTCTAACTTGAGACACTTAATTTTCTTTCCAATCTCCTTCTCTACTAGCTTTCTAAAAAAATTAAAATTCTCAAAGCTTCTGCCTTCTCCCTTAGAAAGGTGACCCATACTATTCTAGTATCGTCATCAATCAATAGCATAAAATATTTCTCACCTTGTAGTCCCTTTTCCCTCATGTGACCACACAGATCAATATGAATTATCTCCAAGGGTTTTGTAGTTGAATAATCCTTTGTAGGAAACTTAAACTTTCTTTGCTTCCCTTGTTGGCATCCTTGGAAAATTATATTTTCAGGCTTAGCTATCTTAGGCATATTTCTAATCAATCCTTTTGATCTTATCTTTATCATATTGTCAAATTTTACATGTCCTAGCCTTCTATGCCATAGCCAACTCTCATCTTCTTGATTGATTAAACACGTTTGGCCTTTTACATCACAAATATCATAGAGATTACTATCTATTCTCATCCCTTGAGCAATTGTCTTACTATTTTTTCTTATCTTGTAGCCTTTAGAGTCAAAGATTTAGTGCATCATACATGTTGTTGAGCTAATGTGTTGGTGTAGCATTCAAGATCAATCAAGCATATTCAATACATCATTTGAAATCAAGTTTCAAGATCAAGACCTATGTTCATTGAGGCCATTTCATGCAAGATTGTAGATTTGTTATCTAAGGTTTAATTAAGGTTTAGTGAGTTGTGGTATTAAATTTTGTTCATTCATCATTCCTTTATGCATTGTTTAATTTAAATTCAACATTGAAATCATTAAAATACCCACCAAAACATCTTCCAAGAAGGGGTACTAGGTCACTCACCTAGGAAACACTTCATGAAATGTGAAATGTTATGTGAAAATAGGGTCCTAGGATATACTAAGGATCCATTCACCATGTAAAGAATGGTTCCTAGGTCACTAACCTAGGACACACACCTTCTACAATTAAGTCTTGTGTAATAAAATTTATGAATGTCAGGTTTTATCCCTCGAAAAATATAATTAATTAGGCTTGGATTTGAATTAAAGGGGACAATTAAGGCATAATTAACCTTTTTTAAAACTAATAAAGCCCTAGATTAGTGTGAAAGTGTAAAGGTACACCTTACAACACCAGAAATAAGGCACAATTAAGTCCATTTTAATTAAAAAACCCTAAACATAATGTGAATATGTGAAATACACATTACAACACTAAATTAAGTCATCAATATGCTAATTTTATTATTAAGTATTCCCAAATTAAGTGAGGAAAAGGGATACTTTTTCCATTACTATAGGGAGTGAGAGAGAGGGAGTGAGTTGAACAGAGATAGATGGAGTGAGAGAGAGATAGGGAGAGAGAGAGAGAGGGAGTGAGAGAAAAGGAGTGGGAGAGAGATAGAGGGAGAGAGGGAGAGAGAGAGAGAGAGGAGAGAGAGAGTGGGAGATAGGGGTTGGAGTGAGAGGGACTTATCTAGGTATGGTGGGAGGGATAAAGGGAGAGAGATAGTTACCTAGGTAGGGTCCTAGAGGAAGAGACCTAAGAGAGGGAGAGGGAGAGAGAGAGAGAGTTACCTAGGTAGGGTCCTAGAGGAAGAGACCTGGGAGAGAGGGAGCTAGAGAGAGGGGGAGTGAGAGAGGGGGAGCGAGTGGGAGAGAGAGAGAGGGAGTGGGAGGGAGAGACCTGAGATAGAGGGAGAGAGGGAGAGAGGAAATTATCTAGGTAGGGTGGGAGTGATATTTGAGAGAGAGGGAGTGGGAGATAGAGGGATGGGAGAAATATATATGGAGTGAGAGAGGGAGATGGGGTGGGAGACTCTGAGAGAGAGAGAGAGAGAGAGAGAGAGAGAGAGAGAGAGAGAGAGAGAGTTGGATAGAGATAGGGGGATAGAGAGATAAAGACAGAGACCTAAGGGAGGGAGAGGGGTTGGGAGGGAGAGACCTGAGAGAGATGGAGAGATATAGTGAGAGGGAGAGAGAGGGAGAGAGGGAGAGAGAGGGAAAGAGAGAGGAAGTGGGAGAGAGATCTAGAGGGAGGTAGAGAGAGATACCTGAGAGAGGGAGAGGGGGTGGGAGGGAGAGGCCTTAGAGAGAGGTAGAGAGAGAGGGAGTGGGAGAGAGGGGGTTGGAGTGAGAGGGACTTATCTAGGTAGGGTGGGAGGAATAGAGGGAGTGAGAGAGGGGTTGGAGTGATAGGGACTTATCTATGTAGAGTGGGAGGGATAGAGGGGGAGAGAGAGAGAGAGAGAGACGAAACCTGTAGAAAATCAACATTTTCATAATGTGAGCGTGTTTTGAAGAAATTAAGATATAGCCATTTTGTATAGAAGGAAAAAACGTGATCATGTTATAATGTGAGCCTATTTTGGCTTGCTCTAAAAATAATAATTTTTTTAGCAAACCGA
This sequence comes from Sequoiadendron giganteum, assembly GCA_007115665.2. NCBI lineage: Eukaryota > Viridiplantae > Streptophyta > Pinopsida > Cupressales > Cupressaceae > Sequoiadendron > Sequoiadendron giganteum. The sequence goes on along the minus strand of CM021102.1, from coordinate 183,329,189 downwards.
TGATCAAGGCCCAAATTATTCTCCTGGTTATGCACGTGTTCCAACAAAAAGAAGATTTTTTATGTTGTTGGCAAGTGCACATGCAAAGTTTTCACATTCTACCACCTTTTCATGAACTTTCCACCACCTTTTTATGGTTTTCCAACTTAGGAAGGGGGAAGTAGGAGAGTTTTCACATCAAATTTGATATATATTAATTGAAGTGTTAATTTTTGTAGTGTTGCAATGTTAATTATGATTGAACTGTAGGAATTTAACATTATACATTGGTTATTTGTATTGTTGTTAGTAATTCTATTCAAAAGTGATATACAATTGAACGTTGAAAATGAAACAAGCTTGTGAATGTTGGAAAAACAAGGATAGACAATTGAGAGGGGGGGTGAATCAGTTGTCATAGAATTTAATACTTATTTAACCTTATTAACCTTTAATCTCAGATCTGATAAATAAAAGTGAAAGCATGAATCAACAATACACATAACACCAAGATTTTTTTGTGGAAACCCTATTAGGGGAAAAACCATGGTGAAGGTTAATCCACAAGTTATACCCTATTAAAAGTATAAGGAAAATGAATAAGAAATGCACATGCATTTAGGAACACTGCCTAGAGCTCACTGCTCAAAGAAGACACACTGTCTTACATAAAAAATTTAGATTAAATCCATCTGGAGAGATTGAACTAAGAAATTAGCTTCTTCAAAATCCTGATGATAGTTTCGGTTAGGCACAAAAACACTTCTTCACACTTCGCTCAAACTTCTTCACACTCTACTCTACAATCAAATGATCTGATCTTTATTCACACATAGCACTTGCACACTTCACATTACACCCCTCACACATACTTCAAAATGAAGAGACAAATGCTCTTATATATCTGCTTCATGGAATTACATCAACAAATTTGTCGGCCAAAAATAAAAGAATAAATGAATACAAACTATCAGCCCAATTCATGAAAAAAACTCAATACGCACCAACCGAAGTCGGTCATAAAATAATGAAGACCTAAAATAATATCCTCGAACATGCCAAGCATTCAAAAATTAATCCACAAGGATCCACAACACGCTACAACCACCATGTTGGCCAAGAACATGAAAACTCAGACATGCAAAGGAAAAATCTTTGATCATGAGCACACTAATCAATGTGGACATGCAACAAGGATAGAGAATTATCTAGAAACATCAACGAACATCACATAAGCATACACAACAACTCAAATTACCAGAATTACATTCACTTCTTCCAGAAACACCAGCTATAGTAACAGAATAATTGTAGGAACACAAAAACTCACAACTTGCTCCAATCTTGATATGCACCTCTGAAAATTTCAGAGGATGAAATAGATAGGCTCAGAAACAAACCATTTAAATTGCAACTTCTGAATACCAACATACTGAAATTTCCACCACACTTAACTTCACAGCTTCACAGACAAGCTTCAACATATTTAATATAATTTTCTCAATATCCTCGAGATATATAGCCTTCAGGACATCAATGCTAATAGTGTTGACATCAATGAAAACCAAATATCAGCAACACAACCACAACATCCAACAATATCCCCCTTTGGCATTGATGGAAACACATGATGTGAAAAATACCATGAACGTAACTAACTCTTCTTTAAACAATCCTCCCTTTTACACATTGCTCTTCTCCCCCTTTGTTCTTATGAAGTTTTTCACATTGCCCTTCTCCCCCTTTGACATCAATGGAAAAGGTACACAAGCTCTTAACCACATATGTAAATCATTTGAATACTCCCCCTGAGTAGTATCCACCACAAAATCAATCTGAAACAAGATACGATTGTAAATGCATAGACTGATGCAAAGACTTGCATATTATTATTTTTTAGGAGGGTAAATCACCCCTAACTTTCCTTTGAGATACTCAAAAGTATCCTTAGTCAATGACTTAGTAAAGATGTCTTCAATCTATTCCTTAGTAGGCACATACTCTAGTCTGACTTCTTTATCACTCACTTTGTCTCTCAAAAAGTGATATTTGATAGATATATGTTTTGTCTTTCAATGAAGCACCAAATTCTTAGAAATGTTTATGGCACTTGAATTATCACAAAATATAGCAATAGGCTCATCATACTCAATTGTAATATCTCTCAGCATCTACTTCATCCATATTAATTAAGTACAATTGTTTGCAACAATAATATATTATGTCTCAGCAGTAAATAAAAAAATGGAATTTTACCTTTTGCTTAACCAAGACACCAACTTCTTCCCCAAGAAGAAGGAACCACCACTAGTACTTTTCCTAGCATCATCATCTTTAGGATACCAAAGACCAAAATTAGTTGTCTATTTCAAATATCTAAGAATTCTCTTTACATCAGTCACATGGGATTCATTTGGATCAATTTCATATCTAGAAACCATACATACAACATTCATGATGTCTGGTCCAGTCTAAGTCAAATAAAGTAATCCACTGATCATTGACATGTATCTTTTTTGATTTTCCTTAAGAGAATCATCATTTTGTGTTAACTTGCATCTTGCTACCATGGGTGTACCAACTAGCTTTGAGTCTTCCATGCCAAAAAAATTCAGTAACTCTCTTACATATTTGGACTGAGATATAAAGATTCTATTATCTAACTAAGTAATTTGCAATCCCAAAAATAATTTCAGCTCTCCAATCATTGGCATCTCAAACTCACTTTTCATTTGATCAGCAAACTTCATACATAAGTCATCATCACCTTCAAAAATGATGTCATCAGCAAAGACTTCAATAATCAACTCTTTATCCTGATCCATCTTAAAATATAGATTATGGTCAACAGTACCTTTATTGAATCCAATCTCCAACAAGTATTTATTTATTCTAGCATACCAGGCTCTAGGGGCTTGCTTGAGTCCATACAATGCTTTCTTCAATCAGAAAACCATATCTTGCTTATCAGTTAGTTGAAATCCATCTAGTTGCTCAACATATGCTTCTTCTTCTAGCTCACCATTTAAAATTTTTGACTTTACATCCATTTGATAGACTTTGTAGTTCTTAAAAGATGCATAAGCAATAAACAGTCTTACAGCTTCAATTCTAGCAACATGGGCAAAGGTTTCTTCAAAATAAATACCTTCCATCTCATGTGAGTACCCTTTACATACCAATCTTGCTTTATTCTTGACCACTTCACCTTGTTCATTCAACTTATTTTGAAAGACCCATTTGGTACCAATCACATTTTTATCCTAAGTTCTAGGAACAATAATCCATGTATCATTTTTCTCTATCTTCATTAGTTCTTCCTTCATTGCTTCCATCAAATATTTATCTTTACATGCTTCATTGATATTGTTGGGCTTAGTCTTGGAAATCAGTCAATACTCTTCTATAATTCTTCTTCTAGTCTACACACCTTTGTTCTTATCTCCTATAATCTGATCTTCAGAATGATTTAGCTTTACATACCTCAGAACTTTGGGATTCTCTCAAACTTCTGGTTCTTTTCTTTCTTTTGCACTTCCACTAGATTCTCCTTCTAGACTCTCTTGATTCACTAAAAAAATTTGAACTTGATTCTATGTCTGAGAATTCTTTCCATTATCAGTATTATCATGTTGGTCATCTAAATCATATCCATAGTATCTGGATGATCTAGCAATGTCCTCATCAAGTCTGACATTTTCACTTTCAACCATTTTCCTTAATCTTCTATTATAGCATCGGTAGGCCTTGCTTTTAGTAGAGTAACCCAGAAAGATTCCTTTATCACTCCTAGCATCAAACTTGCCTATATCCTCATCTCTCTTGATATAACATCTACTTCCAAATATTTTGAAATATTTAATAGTAGGCCTATAACCAAAACACAACTCAAAAGGAGTCTTACCAGAATTACCATTGACATTTACTCAGTTAATAGTATATACAATAGTGCTTACAACTTCTCTCCAATAGATATGAGGAACATTACCCTCCAACATCATAGTTCTAGTAGCTCATCTAGAATTATTTTATTCTTTCTCTCAACAACTTCATTATGTTGAGGAGTCTGGGGAGCAGATAACTATCTTTTGATTCCATGCTCTTCATAGAAAGAATTGAACTCCTGGGAAGTGAATTCACCACCTCCGTCTGAACTTAAGCATTTAATATTCAAACCTATCTCATTCTTGGCCATAGCTTTGAAAATTTTAAAATTTTCTAATGCTTCATGTTTTTCTCTCAAGAAAGCAACCCATATCATCCTAGAGTAATCATCAATAAGCAACATAAAGTACCTTTATCCTTGTAGACTTCTGATTTTGGAGGGACGACATAGATCAGTATGCACCAACTCTAGTACTCCATTATAATGATGTTTTCTCTGAAAATAAATTCTAGTATGCTTTCCCATCTAACATTTCTTGCATATGGTGTTAGTAGGCTTCACTAGCTTAGGAAGATCTCTAACTGCTTGAGTGGAGCTTACTTTGACAATGTTATCAAAATTCACATGACACAGCCTCCTATGCCATAACTAGCTTACATCAACTTGAGCAATTAAACAACATTCACTAGCAACACTCAGGTGAAAAATGTTTCCTCTTGTCTTTGTACTTGAAGCAATTACATTTCTATAGCTTCCTAGTATCCTGCATTTTCCATATTTGAACTGAAGATTGTATCCCTTGTCGACCATCTATCCAACACTCAATACATTATGCTTAAATCCTTCTACATAAAGGAAATCATCAGTATTATATTTACCACCAAGAGAAATAGTGCCTCTACCACAAATCACGCTAGCATTGTTGTCTCCAAATCTTAAAACACCACCATCATATTTCTCCAAGCTCAGAAACTTTCTTTTGTCGCCAGTCATATAATGTGAGCATCTGTTGTCAATCACCCACTCATTCTTTTCTTCAATTCTGGCTGCAAGAGATTTCTCAATATTCTTATCACTAGCAGATTCAGTGGGCACCAGACCATTTTACTTGATAGCAATGAATACCCATCCATCTTCATTTCCATTTTCTTTATCATATTCATCATTAGTAACACCTTCTTTAGCATAATAACATTTCTTTTGAAATCTAGGCTTGTCAAGTTTGTACCTAGGAACTCTTTCAGGACACCTTGATGCAAAATGACCTATCTTATTGCAAGAGAAAAATTTAATAGGAAACTTTCCTTTATACTTACCTTGTCCTCTGGCTTCTCTTTTCACAATCAATGCTTCTAGCTCTTCTAACTCTCTTTTTTCATATTCAATCTATTTCATCTCATCTTCATACTTGAATTTCTTTTTGGAAATTTCTCCCGGATCATATCTGTGTTGGTTTCTTCTGGATACAGTAGCTTTAAATGTAGATTGTGTCTTAGGGGTAGATTCAACAAATTCACTCAATTCAAAGGCAGCAAGCTTACCAATCAGCATATCTCTTGTCACATTTGTTACTATCTTGAGCTCTTCAATAGGATGAGCTTTCATTTTGTAACAAGTAGGTAATGATCTAAGCACTTTAGCTACAATCTCTTCTTCATCCAATATTCCACTAGCACATCTAATACCCATCACTAGTTCATTTACTTTTTGCATGAAAGAAATAATGTTTTCATCTTCACTCATTTACAAGTTTTCCCACTTGCCTTTAAGAATTTGTAGCTTAGAAACTTTCACTTGTGCATCTCCTCCATTCAATGTTTCCAACTTCTTCCAGATCTCATATGTTGTTTTCAGACCCATCACATTTGTCATCTCTAAATTTTGTCAAAGCACTCAATAATTCTTCTATAGCCTTGATATTTATTTCAGCTTCTTTGATCTCATCAGGAGTAGAGGGACCATTCTAAGGAATAACATATATATTCTTTGTAATATTCTAGAAAGTTTCACCAATGTACTTCAAATGACACTCCATTCTATCCTTCCATGGAGAGTAGTTTGTTCCATTGAATCTAGGACTATTCTTCTTGTATGATGCCATCTCGGATCACCTCAAGCTATTAAAATTCTTCAGAGGAACCTTCTCTAATACCAATTGTTGGCAAAAAAAAGGATAGACAACTAAGAGGGGGGGGTGAATCAGTTGTCACAAAATTTAAAACTTATTTAACCTTATTAACCTTTAATCTCATATCTGATAAGTAATAGTGAAAGCATGGATCAACAATACACATAACACCAAGATTTTTTCATGGAAACCCTGTTAGGGGAAAAACCACGATGGAGGTTAATCCACAAGTTATACCCTATTAAAAGTATAAGGAAAATGAATAAGGATTGCACATGCAGTCAGGCACACTGCCTAGAGCTCATTGATCAAAGAAGATACACTATCTTACATAAAAATTTTAGATTAAATCCATCTGAAGAGATTCAACTGATAAATTAGCTTCTTCAAAAGCTTGATGGCAGTTCTGGTTAGGCACATAAATACTTCTTCACACTTTGCTCAAAATTCTTCACACTCTACTCTACAATCGAATGATATGATCTTTATTCACACATAAGACTTGCACACTTTGCATTAAACCCCTCACACATACTTCAAAATGAAGAGATAATCACTCTTATATATCCGCTTCATGGAATTACATCAACAACTTTGTCGGCCAAAAATAAAAGAATAAATGAATACAAATTGTTGGCCCAATTCATGAACAAATCTCAATGTGCACCAACCGAAGTCGGTCACAACATAATGAAGACCTAAAACAATATCCTCGAATGCACCAAGAATTCAAAAATTAATCCACAAGGATCCACAACATGCTACAACCACCATGTCGGCCAAGAACATGAAAACCTGAACATGCAAAGGAAAAATATTTGATCACAAGCACACCGATCAACGCAAAAGTGCAACAAGGATAGAGCACAATCTAGAAGCATCAATGAACATCGTAGAAGCATATGCAATAACTCAAATTATGAGAATTACATTCTCTTCTTCCATAAACACTGGGTATAGTAATAGAATAATTGTAGGAACACAAAAACTCACAACTTGCTCCAATCTTGATGCGCACCTTTGAAACTTCTAGAGGATGAACTAGATAGGCTCATAAACAAACCCTTTAAAGTGCAGCTTTTGAATACCAACATACTAAACTTTCCACCACACTGAGTTTCACAGCTTCACAGACAACCTTCAACATATTTAATATAATTTTCTCAATATCCTCGACATATACAGCCTTCAAGAAATCAATGCTAATAGTGTTGACATCAATGACAACCACATATCAGCAACACAACCACAACATCCAACAGTGAAAAAATCAAATTATTGAGGACTTTGATGCAAGAATAAATAAAGACTAAATAATAAGGTAGAACTCCTCCATTTGAATCTCCATTTTTTAGGTATGTAAATTCTTTACACATTTTCTTTACATTTTCCATAATTCTATTATGTTTCTTTATCATCCCTTATCATACATGCGTATTGCAATTCTTTGATTTTTTTATTATGCATATTCCATGTTCATCATTGATTGTTTTTCATTATAACCTTAGCCCCTCTTGGCACATTTTAAACTACATAATTCTTTACAGTTGACAATTACATTTTAAACCACATCTCTATCAAGAATTTTGTTAAAAAATTTACCTACCTTGTGTATGCTTCCACATTTTTTATACACATATATATGAGAGTAGTTATAAGTATGTAATATAATAAATCATTTCTCAATCCTTTCTATGGGTGTGCATACCCCTTTCCAAAGCTTCCATTTTTGTATAGGCATGGGGGATGTTAGAAAATGTAGTGGAATTTGGTTTTACACCTAAAAATTACATTTGCTTGAAATTTTATAAATCCTTTTCAACCAATCCATTTTGTGCATATCTTACAATCATTGTAGTCCACAAGGAAATATCTCATTGAGGAATTTTGTTAAATAGTTCTACCAAAGTAGTTGATCACCTTGTCTATGCTACCAAACTTTCCATACATATCTACCAAATCATTTTATCAAACAACATAGACAAGGAAATCAACTATTTGAAAAAATGCCTCGAAGAAATGTGGTCTCATGGTGATGCACATTACTATGAGACCACATTTCTTTGAGGAATTTTTGCATCACCATGAGATCAAATTTTTTTGAGGCATTTTTCCAAATAGTTGATTGCCTTGTCTATGCTACCAAATTTTCCATGGATGTCTACCAAAGAATTTTATCAAATAACATAGACAAGGCAATCAACTATTTGAAAAAATGCCTCAAAGAAATGTGGTCTCAAGGTGATGTGCATCACAATGAGACCACATTTCTTTGAGGCATTTTTTCAAATAGTTGATTTCCTTTTCTATGCTACAAAATTTTCCATACATGTCTACCAAAACATTTTGTCAAACAATCCCCCTTTCTTTCAATGATTTGATTGATTCTTGGATACCTTGTTCCAAAGGTAGGATGTTGACAAAAGTTGTGGAATTTGGATTTATACTCAAGCCAATCATATCTTCTTGAAAGTTTGTAATATATTTAAAAATATCTATTTTGTGCTTATCTTACAATCATGGCATTTCATGAGATCGCATTTCTTTAAAGCATTCCATCAAAAGATTCAAGTGAGCTTTGTCTATGCTACCACATTTTGTATACATGTCTATTTGTGGACATTATATTGGTAGGTCATACATTAGAAAATGGCTATAGATCAAAGTTAGATTCAATAAATTCTTGCAAGGTAGAAATTGCAAGTGTGGAATAAGTAAATAACTAATAACACTTCTTAATACGACATTATATCAAGATTTTAACAATATTAATCTAATTGAAACATTAAAACTCCTGAAAGTGTCATATTGTTGTCTATCTCCAAAGATTTATTAAATCACTGTGGCTCTCAGATTGTGTAAACACTGTGACTGTTAAAATCCCAATCTAGAGAATGGGATGTTAAATGCAGGAAACTAATCCTATATGATGATTATTAAATGATGTGATATTGATGTTGTAGCTAAGAATGACATGAAATTGATAAATGAAACTACTGTAAACTAAATGCAGCTAAATAAAAATCCATGATTATGATTGCTATTGCTCAAATGCTAGATTGCTCTAATGCTATTTCTGCATAATAAGATTGTACAAAGTTGGGATCGTTTTCCTATAGAATGGGGTTGTATTTATAGATTCCCGATAGTATATTTGTGAAGGGGTAGCAAGGAAAATGTCTGGATTTGATCTTGAAGATTCAATGGTGAAGGATGAAATATTCTAAGCTGGTCATGGAGATTGCTCCTCCCCACAAAAACATTCAGCCAGAGGATAGGAAAAATCCATGGAAGAAGATTGAGGAGTTGCTTGCAAATTTGTCTTCAATTTGTCTCCAAATTTTCTCGTGAAGGTTGAGTTAATTAAATTAGACATTTCAATCTAATTTGGTAGGTGCAACTTTTGAGTGAAAAGAGGAAATAGCTATAGAATATATTTCAATGGAATATTTGGATTTATTCAATTTAGGAAAAGAAGATATTTAATTTAATAAAACAAACTATAGAAGTCTATTTATATTAAATAAATATGGAAGAAATATGATAATTAAATCAAACAAATTTTGAAACTTATTTATTTAATTTAGATGGGATGGTGTGACTAAGATAATTAATAGAAGAATTTAATAACGATAATTAAATAAAACAAAGTATTAAATTTGTTTATTTAATTAAGAAGGAATAATATAATAAAGATAGAAGAATTAAAAGTGAACTATACAAATAAATACTTTTATTTATTTAATAGTAGAAGAAATAAAGGTTAATTAATCAAATAAATCATATTTAATTAATTAGATTGTCCAAACCATTTTTAGGTGTATACATTTTGCCCCTCTTTGAAGTGATGTGTTTATGCATTGTTTCAAAGAAAATTTTGTTGTTGCTGCTAGTATTGTCGAAAAAATTTCAGATATGTGATAGACATTGATTTTTCTGTGATGATGGATATATGCCCCCTTGGGAAATAAATTGATGAATTTTTTTATTTATTTTTTGTAGAACTTTTCCAAAAATTTAAAAAAATTTGTGATTTTCTGATGAATTTGATGATGTATTGATGATGAAATAATTTATCTCCCAATAAATAATAGTGAAAATGCCTTGTGATGAAGTTGAATTAATCCTCCAGTAAATAAATTGAATAAATCTGATGAAAATCCCTCTTAATCACTATTAAAATGCTAAAAGGAGGTAATTTGAATTCATTTGTGCAATTGAGTTTTAAAAACTTGAGAGAATATTTTGAGCAATTTGGAGCAAGATGCCAATTCCTTACCACACTCACCATTTTGAGCGCATGCATCAACACAACCGCCTAACCACCTACGGACCTCTAGTATGTACCCATGAACTTCCTTGCTATTTGTGCATTTTGAATTTCATGCATGTTTTTCGGTTGTTTATTTTTCAAAATATTTTAGTGCATTAGAGGCCCGAAGTGGTGCATAAATGTACTATTTTAGTGTGTCACATAGAAAAGCATAGGTTAGATATTTTAGCGCATCTGTAGGTTGAAATAACGCATGGATAGTTTCAGTGCTTGGATAGGATAATTTAGCGTGCCTGTAGGCTAAAATAGTGCTTTGAATGGTTTAGTGCCTAGGTTAGATTCTGTAGCGCTTTGGCAGAATAAAATAGCGCATAGGCTAATATGGCGCATCAGTCGCCTATTTTAGCACATTGACCAATTAAAATGGTGTGTTGAATGTTATACCACTTTGACTGCCTGTTTTGGTGCGTTGAGTAATTTAAATAGCACATTGAATCTTTTGGTGCATCAAAACACTATTTTAGCGCATCAAAGGTAGAATGATAAGTTTTGTCAATTTTGTCCTTGACGTTGTCAATTTTTTTATTGTGTCAACCGTTGGTTCAATTGATTGATGATTTTAGTAGAGTAGATGATGTTTAACCTCATGATAGGCGAGGTTTGATGATTGATTTGATGGTAATTAACCTCATGATAGGCAAGGAATAATTATATATTGATTGTTTACCTCATGATAGGCGAGGTTGACTTGATTAATTGACCTCATGATAGGTGAGGTTCCATTATTAAGATGACGATCGACCTCATGATAGGTGAGGTTGATTTATGGTTGCTCACGAGATTTCATCAAAGTCTCACTAGAGCTATTTAGATTTGATAGGCTGATTGATGTTTGATGTATTGACAAAGGATTCCTGATTTTCAATATTTTGTGATGATAGGAGGCATTGACAAACCTCCAGGTTCGAGAGCAGTTTCCTAGGATGTTTGATATGATACCATAGCTAGCGCAACTTGAGACTATTGTGATTACACGTGGTTTTGCGTCTCTCCTGGATATGCCCCAAATTAGGATTAATCGGGGTCTCTTGATAGCTTTAGCAGAGAGGTTTCACAGTGAGCACAATACCTTCCACCTTCCCACTACTGAGGTGATCATCACTCTTGAGGACGTATGGCAGATTCTAAGGATTCCTATTGTTGGTAACCTTGTTCTATATGATTCTGCAGAGTAGGGTGGGATTGATGCTCTTCACAGAGTATTTCAAGATGATAGGATTTGTGGGTACGAGATTCCATGGCGTGAGATGGTGGATGCCAATGCTACCCTACCTTGTGTTCTTGTTGGTTTTATTGGAGGTTTCCTTTGTCCTGATCGCAGGTCAAAGGGACTTTCTGTTGGTTGGGGACGTGCTTTAGAGAGTATGATTGTACATGGTACTACCTATGGATGGGGCATGTGTATGCTTTCCCATCTTTATCATGATTTTCATTCGATTGTTTACCTCTGAGGTCATTATTTTTTAGCAGGTGTCACATTATTACATGTGTGGGCATGGGAACACATAGCTATTACTCGTCCAGTGATGGTGAGACAAAGGCCAGTCATGAGACCATATGTTCATGTTTACAGAAGTCACCTTACTCAGCCTAGACTAGGTAAGTTAGAGCATTAGAGGAGGGTGTTAGATGATGTAGAGACTGTCACATGGTGGCCGTATCTAGACTGTGAGCACTAGGATGACGATGATTTTCAGATGTCATATCTTTGTCAGTCGATGATATTGATTGGTAAGACTCATTGGGTGTTGGAGAGATTTTTTCTTAGGAGGGTTTTCCGACAGTATGGTATTGTATAGGGCATGTCCCAAGGTGTTGCTCATTATGGTCACCGACAAATAGATGCCACGGATTGGGGACCCTACCTCTCATATGATGTTGCAATTCAGGAGTACCAGACTCTACAGCCTATATTCTAGGATATTCGTCAGGCTATTACAAAGGCACCTACCATAGCAAATTACGCAAAGTACTTGGTTCTACATCCCTTTCCACGGACTACTATTTTGGATGAGCCAGTGCCCTTACCCTTGGAGGAGGAGGATAGTGATGACGAGGAGGGAGATGGTGATGGTGGTGGTGATGAGGGAGGAGGTGGTGATGGAGGAGGTGGTGATGATGATGAGGGAGATGATAGCAAGGAGGAGGAGGGAGAGGATAGTGATGGAGATGATGACAGTGGTGGTGAGTCGAGTGGTGATGTTGATGTGCGAGAGTTTATGGTTCCTTGTAAGAGGCAATCTCTTGTAGCACCGTTTGAGTAGCGTGTTCATATAGGGGTACCGTCTCAGCATCAATAGACTTATATTGTGAGTCTGCAGGTGTAGGTACAAACTTTATAGGGGTAGTTGGCATAGGCACAAGGTTTGTTTTCTCAGACTTAGACTCGGATGCAGGCCTAGGAATAGGCTCATGCATAGGCCCTCTCGTAGGTACAGGGATAGTTGGTAGCTACATAGGCACATATTTCCATTTTGAGAACAGATTGTGATGCATCTCGACAGGTTGTCGAGCAGGCATAAACCACCACTGATAGACTATAGAGATTAGCCGATGGTACCACTGTCAGTGATTATATGTGAGAGATTCTCTATGTGGGCAAAGAGACAAAGTTCTATAGAGTTTGATAACATGATGCAGTCCCTTTTGAGCAGAGAGTTAGTTATGTGTAGTCTAGATCAGGGAGGACCCATATCAGGACTATTAGTGAGGGTGTGACTCAGCCTCCATAGAGAGATCTGAGAGATCTTGGTACATCTGGTGGGGGAGGTACTAACCCAGAGATGCCTACACCATTTGGAGGTAGCAGGTCATAGTTGCATGATGTGACTTCACGATATTTGAGACATGATGTACACTTTGATTTTTTGATTCACAACCAATCTCTTATGGTGTATCTCTTTATATTTCAAACATCATTGTGTACTTGACATTTATGATTTTGAGCTCTATATGATATGCAGTGGATTGATTGATCTATATGATTTTCTATATGTTTTTATGATGGATGCATTTAATTTCCCCTTTCTATATGTTATGTGATGATCTATATGATAATGTGATGGAAATCTTTAATGATCATGTGATATGCTATGATGATTGGATGTTCTATTTATGATGTTACAATGTGATTATATGAATCATGATGATGTATGAATGCATGGTGTATCTATTTATCTAAATGGATTGATAGATGGATGATGATGTGTATATATAAATTTCATGATAATGTAACCATATGCATGATTATGGATGTGATATTTAAATGATAGATGAGTAATGTAGATATATGGTATAAGAAATGAATGAATGAATGATGACTATAATGATCATTATAATGTATGTTTTATGATATGTTAAATGGATGAATGAAAATGCATCTAATGTAGAGATTTTTTTTTTATAGTTTTTCTTATGCAATTTTAGATGATGTGATGTAAAAATGAAGAAATGACATGATTATGCAAATTATTTGATGAAATGATATAATAATATTTGCTAATGTATGCAATGGAAATGATTATGAAACTATATGATAATGATGATTTTTTTGTTAATGCTAAGTATACTCAATCTGTAAATAAGGAAAGTTAACATCATTTATGAATTGATTACCCATTTTCAGAACAAAATACTCTGTTGATGCATAACTATCCTAGATGCAATCTAATGTCTACTATGCAAATCTATATGCAAAATTGTCACCTTAACAATCTTTTTATCATCATTGATCCTTTAAAATTTTGAAAGTGAGTACAAGCATCGATGGTATGAGTTAGTCTATGATGACCTGAGTACTACTTTCATGATTTTTGATATTGCAAGTGAACACAAGCATCTAGGTATAATCAAACCAAGATGACCTGAGAATTTCTTGTGTGAATAGAAAAGAATTAATCATTACACAAAGTGAATTCAGAATGTCATCAGTGATACTTTGTAGAGAATGTCTCACAACAATTCACACAATAAATAATTAATTCACAGACAACAGAAAATGAAAATATCATTCTCCTTCCTAGCTTCTCTAGTTCAATACATCATCGAGTTGCTCCAAAGAAATTATAACAATAATCAAAGTACAACGTGTTGAACATTCAAGTATATAGTGATAAAAGCACATTTCAAAAGAGTATCATCCACCTACAGTTGTCTTGGTTTGATATGATTTTAGTTATGTTGATGTGGATGGTTGATTTCCTGAAATATTCAGATGTTTGATGGGTGTTCATTGTTGATTCCACATTGATCATTGTATTTATTGTGTTGTCATATTTTTTTTGTCTATTTTTTTAAGCTCAAGTTTATTGCCCTTAGTGAGTTTAGGATTTTTCCCCCAACCTAGGGTGATACTTGACCACGTTTTCAATGATATGATGTTGAATGGAAATGATGGTGAAAGTGAACGACCATGACATGTCTCTAACAGATGGGAAATCTAGTTTAAATCACATGTAGTGCCTATTTCGAGGTTTTCGCTACATGTTTTTATTGCACTTTTTCAAACTTTATGATTTTTTTTGTATTTTTCTCTCTTTTTTTTTTTAATTTTTGTATTATTATTTTTTGTCATTTTTTGTTGTTTTTCCTGTCAACAAGATGCCTGTTTGCCAGATTTTTATCAAGGCAACCATTTTTCCAGGATTTGAACTATGCACTAGGTGATTCAGGTGTAGAAATTTTTGAGATGGATACTATTGATAAGTTTGTCGAATAGACCCCCTTCAGATATGGACATTTGATAGGCCCCAGATCCATATACTGATATGACAACAAAAGGACCTAGCCAGTTAGATTCAAATTTCCCTTTCTTTTCTCTATCTTGTTGATTCCAAGGGTTTTCCTTTAGGAAAAAATCACCAACCTGAAAGACTTTAGGATTTACCCTATGATTGTAGCTCCTGGACATCCTTTGTTGGTATGCCTTCAAATGATTGACAACTTGTTGACGAAATTCATCCAATAGTTCCAATTCTTGAATTCTAGACACTCTATAATCCTCATCTGAAATAATTCCCTTGAGTGACACACAAAGTGATAGGATCTCAACCTCAATGGGTAGTATGGCTCTGATCCATCTACCAAGGAATATGGTGTAGCTCTTGTAGTTTTTTTATGCTAGTTCGGTATGCCCACAAAGCAGGGTTGAGTTGACTGTGCCAATAATGTCCAACATCATTGACCATTTTCTTTAGAATTTTTAGAATTGTTTTGTTGGAGGCCTCTAGTTGTCCATTTCCCTGAGGATAGTATGGTGTTGAAAATGATGTTGGATGTGAAACCTCTCACACAGTTCTTAGACATCCTAATTTTTAAAAGGTCTACCATTGTTTGTGATAATGGACTGGGGTATGCCATATCAATAGATGAGGTAATTTAGTATGAAAGAATAAATCTGCTTTCTAGTGATTGTTGTTAAAAGAACTGCTTCTATCCACTTTGTAAAGTATTTTGTTGCTCTGATTATGAAATTGTGTCCATTGGATGAAGATGGATTAATTTTCCCCACTAGGTCTAGTCCCCACTGACAAAAGGGCCATGTTGAAGTAAATAGTTGCAATTCTTGTGCTGGTGCATGGATTAGGTTACCATGGATCTAAAACTTTTGGCATTTCTTAACAAACTGATAAGACTCCTCCATATTCAGCTAGTAATACCCTAAACGGAGGAGTTTCTTTCCTAGAGTTAGTCCGCTTGAATGAGTTCCAAAAATACCTTCATGAACCTCACGTAAGGCTATCTCAGATTCATTATGTTCTAGGCACCGGAGAAGAGTACCATGATCTAGACCTCGATGGTAAAGTATGTCGGCAATTAAGGTATGTTGGGTGGATCGATGGATGAAGTTGTGTTTTTGGTTTCTAAAAAGATTGGGAGGAAGGATATTGTCTTTTAGGTATGCATAAGTATTTTCATAGATTGAGGATTCAACGTCATCTAAATGGCATATGGTTTGAGATTCACGACTATCATAAGAAATATTAGACACTTTCTCTACCATAAACTCATAATGACCACATTTTTCTGGCAATTGCAAGAGAGAAGCAATTGTCGCCATAACATCTGTAACTTTTTTTTCTACCCTTGGAATTTTCTCAAACTTGATATCCACAAAGTACTTTTTGAGATCATCAATCAGCTTCTTATATGGCATCAATTTCTCATCTTTTGTTTTATATTCATCATTTACTTGATAAATGACTAATTATGAATCTCCATATACTTTTAGTTCTGTGATCTTCCATTCAATTGCTACCTTGATGCCAATGATTGGTGACTCATATTCAGCTACATTATTGGTACATGGAAACATGAGTCTATAGGACCTTGGGATGGTGTTCCCTTGTGGCATAGCAAACAAAATTCCTTCCCCATACCCCCTTTGTGTGTATGACCCATCAAAATAAAGCCTCCATTGTTGTGTTGTCACAGTAAGAATGTCTGTATTAGGAAACTCAATTGTCATAGGACGATCATCGGTTAATGGAGCTTCAGCTAATTGATCAGAAATCTCTTGACCTTTGATGGCCCTCCTATCCACATAATGGATATCAAACTCACTTAACATCATGACCCACTTGGCTAGTCTTCCAATTAAAGAATCCTTGCTAAGTAGATATTTTAAAGGATAGATCTTTGCTATGAGCCTAACTATGTGTGTCAAAATTAATGTCGTAACTACTGGGTAGCAAATACCACCGCCAAACAAGAATTTTTGATGAAGGTATAATTTATTTCATAGCCATTTAGAGTCCTATTGATGTAGTAAATATCTTGTTCCCTTCCCTCATAATCTTCCAGTGCCAACAGTTCTCCTAAAGAAATGTTTGTTGTTGCAATGTATAGTAGTAAAGGTCTACCTTCTATAAGTGGCCTGAGTATGGGTGGTGACATCAGATATTTCTTTATTTGGTCGAAAGTTGTTTCACACCCTTGATCCCATTTGAATAAGATATTTTTATGTAGAAGGTGATTAAATGGATGAATTTTTTCTGCTAACTGGGAGATAAACCTCCTGATTGATTGTAGCCTACCTTATAGAAACCTTAGTTGACTGATATTCTTTTGCAATGGCATTTCCATTATAGTATTGACCTTGGGAAGATCCACTTCGATACCCTTCTCTGACACTATGTATCTTAGGATTTTTGTTGATGTAACACCAAAGACACATTTCTTAGGATTTTATTGGACATTGAACTTCTCTAGCCTTGTAGATATTTTACCTAGGTTCTCTACATGTCCATCTCTGGAATATTACTTTGCTAAGATATCATCCATGTAATCCTCTATAAAGGTATGCATTATATCATGGAAGATTGTGGTCATTGCTCATAGATATGTGGTCCCTACATTCTTCAAACCAAAGGGCATGACATTCCAACAAAAATTTCCCCATGGACATGTGAATGTTGTTTTCTCCTGATCATCAGGTGCTATCTTGATTTGATTGTAGCCGGAGAAACCATCCATTATTGATAACATGGCATGTCTTGCTATTAAGTCCACAATGATGTCAATGTTCAACAATGGTAAATCATCCTTTGGACATGCCTTGTTAAGATCCCTAAAATTGATACATATTTTGATACTATTGTCTAGTTTAGATACAGATACAATATTTGATATCCACTCTACATAATCAATAGACCTGATGAATCCTACATCTAAAAAAAATTTCAGCTCAGCCTTTACCATCAAGGTGATATGTGGATGCATTTTTCTTAGTTTTTGTTTCATAGGTTTTATCCCAAAGGGTAGAGCTAAATGATGCATTAAGAGTTTTGGATCTAAATCTGGAATATCAGAGTATGACCATGCAAATTTAATGCTTCTATCCTTAAAGAACCTGACAAATTCTGGCTTTTCGTGTTCAGTCATAGATGTTACCAGATGTAAAGTCTTTCATTTTTCTGTCATGCCAATATTAATAGATTTTGTAGGCTCCACCAGTACTAATGAGCTTTCATGGTAGTGCTCTGGAAGGGTGTCAAATATCCCATCTTTTAGTGCCTTAGAAAGGTTTTCACCATCAGATTTGCTCTTTATTTTTACTTTTTCAAGATCTAATGCTTCCATTGAATGGTTTTCACCATTAGATACATTATTCCTGCTTTTGATTTTGCAACTAGAAAATTTGACACCCTCCTGACTGAATGTTTCATTATGATATTTATGATTAGAACTTATGTCAGGGTCATCACAACAAAGGAAATTTACAATAGCATCATCATTCTCAAAGATGGGTACATTGATAGGTCTACTTGGTTTCCAGTCGATGAGTTCTGGATGTATTAAGGGTAAAAAGTCATGAGATTGAATTTGGTCAATGACAGTGAGGGTTTGAATAGCTATGTTTTTAAGGTTGTCAATAGGGATGTCGAGGTCTATGGTATTACTTTCCTACAAGTCATCTAGCTCACTCGATGTTTGTCCATCCTCACTTGAGTCATCGATATTTTGTGATTCAAATACAAGTGGTCTAGTCCCCAAGCTTTGTCCCTCCTTGTGTGTGGGTGCATACTCTTTTATGATGTCAATTTGTATATCTATGTATGATATTTTAGAGTAAATATCCC
The DNA here is from genome assembly GCA_007115665.2 of Sequoiadendron giganteum. Taxonomy (NCBI): domain Eukaryota; kingdom Viridiplantae; phylum Streptophyta; class Pinopsida; order Cupressales; family Cupressaceae; genus Sequoiadendron; species Sequoiadendron giganteum. The sequence goes on along the minus strand of CM021102.1, from coordinate 183,310,284 downwards.
ATTCATACTCATTGGAATCTATTTCAAAACTATCTTTCATTTGAAGGATTCTTTCAATATCTTTCTGATTCATTTCCTCTTTTGATTCCCCTATATAACCTAGTCCTATTTTATCTTTTGACTGAAGTGTGAGAGGTTGAATGGGTTCTATGATGCCTTCCTTTCTTTTTCCAATAGGTCCTTTTCCCTCATACCCCATTTTATCTAAGATAGCTTTTCCTTTTCCATACTGATCTGTCTTTATGCTGATATTTGTTGATGTTGATGTTTCTTCGTCTTTGTATAGCCAATTGAGGATGGCCCTGTCTTCTATTTCATCTTCTAAAGTACCTACTTTTACAAATATTTCATATAGAATTGTGGTAGGTTGTGATGGTTGTCGTGTTATTGTTTATGGTTTTCCATATGACCTTGGAGATGGCGACAACTATGAAAGACATAAAGATTTCCCAATGGAATATTCTCCCATGCCTTTGTTGGTTAACTAGATCTTTTCTTGAAATTGTTATGATAGAGAATTCAAATGACCCTTATTGTCTGATAAAGTGGAATCAACAACACTTGTCTCGTTTGACTGGTCCTTTTTCTCAACCCATTTGGATACAACATTTAGTTTTTTTTTACTGTTAGATGAACTAGAAGAGCTTTCTTCTCTATTATGGGGCACAAAAGTGTCTTGAGTTGTTTAAGCATGTTACAATGTTCAGGATTGTTGTAGTCAGCTAATATAGTTACTTCTTGTCTATTGACTAGAAATTTTAAACACTGATGATAAGTTGAAGGCACCGCTTGCATTTCATGAATCCATGGATGTCCCAAGAGTATATTATATGTTAGATATTTTTCTCACACTTGACAAGCTATATTATTCACCATTGGTCCTACTTGAATAGGCAACACAATCAATCCCTTGGAAGATCTCTCTTGTTCATCATAGGATTTTATTACCATTTTCCTTTAGGCATCAATGGCATCATCAGAATAACCTAATGCATAGATCAATTTTAAAGTGCAAATGTTTAAACCAACTCCACCATCTATTAGGACACGTTTGACACGGTGTTTGTGGATTAAGACTTCAATATGAAGTGCAATATTATGCAGATGATTAAGTGATACATCATCTTGTTTGGAGAATGATAGAAAATGAGGCATGGTTAAATGTCCCACCATAGCTTGAAATTGATAAACATCCAGGTTGTTGGGTACCATGGTGGCCACAAGAGCTTCTTCCAAAACCTCCTTATGAGATGGCAAGATTTTAAGGAGTTCTGATATCGATATCTATACAGGTATTTTATGTAGTTGCTTAACTATATTGTATTGATTAGAAGGGGGGAAAATGGTTTTAGATGCAACTCCTTTCAATATTACCTTGGATTGCCCCCTTTTTGTTATGTTGATTGGTTGGGAATTTTGTGTCTCTCTGATTTTAATGACATTAACCTAATTGTTGGATGTGTCTATGTTTGAGATTAGATCTAATGGTATGATGTCGTTGTTTCCAATGTTATCATTTTGATTATCAGTGACAACATCGCTCTCAACTGCAGAGATACAAAAGATTGTGCCATCATAAACATAGTTGACACTTTTACCTTTACCGTTTGTAGAAGAAGATTCCCTCTTTTCATAATTTGGTAAAGGATCTTTAAATGCAGTATGATCATTGTTAGTTTGATGTCCTTCTATGAATACCTTTTTATTATCAATCAAATCTTGGACTAGATCTTTTAACTCCATACAATCATTCCTCTTGTGTCCCTTTTTTTATGAAAGTTACAATAGTTTGCATCATTCCACCAAGGTGGTTTCACTTTTGGATCCCAAAATCTTGCTTCTCGTGAGGTGATAAGTCCATTTACAATAATTTCTCTCATTGCTGATTCTAGTGTTTGTCCCAATGGTGTGAATCTTTGTCGGTTTGATGATCTTTGATATGATTGTGGTTTAGATTCTCCATTGTTCATATTTCTGTTTGATTGACACTTTGTTTGATATTTTTGTCACTATTTTGATTGGTCTTTGCAGTAGTAGCCATTAGATTAAATACTGGTTTCGCATTTTGTGTGTCATTTGCAGTATAATTGTTTCTAGTATTTCTATTTTTTTTCCAAAACTTTGGCTTGTCATTATTGCCATAGTGATTTGAGGAACTTTTATCATTTGATCCTTCATTGTAATGTTTTATCATCCCTCTTTTGACCAAAGCTTCTTCGATCTTGAGGCCATTTTCAATCACTTTCTCAAATGTTGGTGGATATTGCAGCTCAATCCTATAGCTCATTTCATCAGTTAAGTTGTCAATACATAGTTCCATCTTTTCTTCTTTAGGTATGGAATGAGGATACCTATCAAACAACCTTTGCCATCATTGTAGAAATGAGAGAAATGTCTCGCCTTTATTTTGTTTCATGTTGTAAAGGTATTTTATTATTACCTCATGTTGAATATTGAAGGAAAATTGTGAGATAAACCTGTTGACTATTTCTTCAAAAGTTACAATCCCTGGTTGTAGTTTAGAGTACCATTCCATACATTGACCCCCTAAGCTCCTTGGGAATAGCCTCATTGGATAAGTTTCTTCTTGTGAAAATTCTAAACTCATGGTTATGAATTCCCTCACATGGTCAATTGTATATTTTTTATCATTGTACTTGTTGTACTTCGAGAATTCACAATGTCTAGGAAAAGGTATCATGTCCACACTGGGATCAAAAGGATAAGGACAAATGTCCTATAATGAGTACCTTTCTGTGGTTCCCTTTTGCATATCTTGAAGTTGTTGTTTTAAGTTTTGTATTTGATGTGTCAGGGCAACCACTTGATCTATGTTTTGTGTGTGTTGTGTTTTGGTTTCAGTTGTTCTAGGCGTTTCTTTGAATCGATTGACATCAAAATATTTTGGAATTTTTGCACCTAATTCAGCTAGCATCAAAAGGTATTTTTCCATATCTTGTTCTAAGACCTTTTCCATAAATTTATGGAAGTTTGGATCTTTCTATGCTTTTGGATGTCCTCTTGGGTTATTTCATTCGTATTATTTTGGTGGAGTCTACTCCAAGGATTTTCTTCAGCCATGGTGTTTGGTGTTTCAATTTCTTTTTCTTTGAGTTTTTATCTTTGTAACCTTGTCAAAATTGGCATACAAGAATTTGTTATTCTCACTAAACTTTTATCTTTTCATTGGGTTGGGTGTCAAGGATATTAACTTAAGTCGAATAGAATGATAAATTCTATTGATGAGACTAAGTTAAAAATATGATTATTTTGTTTTGTTTCTTGATTGTGGGATGACAAAATCTTGATAAAGAAACTTGACGTAATAATCCAGAATTTGTGTGATAGTTTAAACACCTTAAGGTTGGAAGATCTTGGTTCAGTTTGATAAATTTTGACTTGTAAGTTCTATCTTTTCAAGTTTAAGACATTGTCTAGACTAAGAAAAGGTTTTCATTTTTACAAAGATCCTGGTTTTGATGTTATCAATCTAATATTAGTTTCAAATAGCTCTCTATTTTCTTGTTCAGTGGATGCATTATAACAAAAGGTAGACACACTAAAACAAACTATGAACTCGCTAAAATAGAATTTGGACACATTTTCAAAATAGGGTAAATGCGCTAAAACAAACTATAGACATGCTAAAATACTGGTGAATTTGATGACTGGTTGACAAATGCATTGAAACAGTAGGTGTACATGCTAAAACAAACTTGGGATGCGCCAAAACAAATTGTGGGTGTGCTAAGGTACTGAAAGATTGTGCAGATTCACTACAAGATATGGTAGACGTGCTAAAACAATGGTTGAAAGTGCTAAAATAGATTGTGGACACGCTAAAATGGAAATTGTCAGTATGTTCACAATTTTGTCTATTTATTTTGGTTTTCCTTAGTAAGATGTGTAGTTCCAGGATGTAATTTTCTAACCAGTGAATAAAATTGATGGGTATTTTGCTTGTAAGTCTTAGATTTTAATGTTCTATTTGGATGATACCTTTGAAAAACAACTTCACACAATAAAGCCAAATTGTAAACAATTGTTTCAGATTGTACGCTTTAAACATGTAGTGAGTGTTCTAGAATCTAGTCTGATTCTTTTAATTTCATAGGTTTCAACACAAATACAAATAGTTCAAGCACTTTTCTATCTCAAATAGGTCACTTAGAATATCACAGCCCACAACTTACAACTATGTCAGCTCACATAGCCTTGTCACCCCCTAGAGGACGCCCATGTTTTTTCCTTTCCTGAATCTTAGCCAAAGTCAAATCCTTCACTTTTGGCTAGGATCTCTGATAGTTATATGGTGAGTGTCTTGGGGGAATATTCTTCCCTCCCCTTGCACCATGATATAAAAAGTGTTCATAAATTGGCATAATTGGATTATACACTAAAGCTCGTAGATAGGGTATCTGTTCAGAGAGGCAATAGATAAACTCCCTTAGGAGACCTCCCAATCTTTAGAACAAAGATTTTGGGGATGGTTATCTTGCACATTTCCATTGAATTGTGGGTTCTCCAAATTCAATTTTGATTAGAGTGGGCTAGAAATCCTGGCTTTGGTTGTTCCCACTTAGGTCGTTCCCATAGGGTGAGTACTTTTTCCCACTACGACAAGCCTTCTAAAGGATTTAATAAAGCAGAAAAATAGAAACTCTAGCATTCTGATCACCCAGTTAAGGGGAGAGCATAAGCCTATTTCTTTTGAGTCATGAAAAAACATGGGGTTCAAACTATTTCTTTAATTAATCTAGATGTGCTATTTTAATCAAAGAAAAAGCATATAAATGAATTTAAATCCCTGCAAACATCATTAGTAATTTATGAGTTTTGTCTTTGACCGGCATATGTTTTTCCCAGCAACTGTCTTTGACAAGCGTATTTCATACCTAAGACACAAAAAATAGTGATTAGACTTTGGATATTTAAAAAAATTGCAAAATAATATGATGCACCACAACAATGGTCAGATGCGTTAAAACAATTATTAAATATGCCAAAATAGATATATGCGCTACAAAAAATGATGAAAATGCTAAAACAGTAGGGCTATGCACTGAAATAAAAACTCCCTAATTGGTGACACTAAAAGGTTGATGCGCTGGAATAGTCGTCAAATGTGTTGGATAATTTTGTAGATGCGCTAGAACAGTCGTCTAACGCACTGGAGAATTTGGTAGATACGTCACAAATATTTCGATCGCGCTAAAAAAAATACGTCAGAAACTTGTAAGGACACTTTTCAGACATAAAAGTGAAGTATGGGGTTTTGCCCCATGGTGGGCACCAAAATGTAA